>JAPYYW010001792.1:0-25501 GCA_030522545.1 Cremastinae sp. A BG-2022a | reverse complement strand
TGGAAAGGGGTATACCTTAAAAAATTCGCAAAATTTTTCAAATTTTTTTTTATCGATTTTAAGACCTTATTCGATCGGAAATTTTCCGTAGATAACGAAAATGCTACTTATTCGGAGCGCAATCCAAGAATTGATATTGAAAAATTGCAAAAACTGATCCAAAAGTCAGTTTTTTGGCTCATTCTTTATGAATTCTTCAATTTCGCCCCGAATAAGTACCATTTTCGTTATCTACAGAAAATTTCCGATCGAATAGGTTCTTAAAATCGAAAAAAAAAAATTTCAAAAAATTTGGCGAGTCATACTAGGTCTCGTTGACCCATGGAAATTTCAATTAGCAATATCTTTCCTTTTTCTTGACGAATTTGACGAATTCTTGACGAAATGAATTTTATAAAGTGTGATTTTTAAAGATTTTTGCGAAACTAAGCGAATGGCGTTGGAATCACGTTGATTTATCAATTTTTCAAAAAGTTATGACGCCTTGAAGATTTTTGAAAAAATGGAAATATACCTTAAAAAATTCGAAAAATTTTTCGAATTTTTTTAAATCGATTTTAAGACCTTATTCGATCGGAAATTTCCCGTAGATAACGAAAATGCTACTTATTCGGAGCGTAATCCAAGAATTGATATTAAAAAATTCAAAAAACCATCCAAAAATCAGTTTTTTGGCTTAATTCCTTGACAAATTCACTGTCACTTGATGAAATTAACTTTATTAGGAGTGATTTTTAAAGATTTTTCCAAAATGAAGAAAATGGCGCTAGAATTATATTAATATATTTTAAAATTTATCACATCTTGAAGATAATCATTTGTCAAATATTTTCAGATGTTCCGTTTCCGTTGCAATTTCGAAATAAAAAGTCTATGCACCAATAGACCTTGAATTTCAAATATGTTTTTCATCAGTTGATTTCCAGCAACTTTTTCAAATAAATTTTTACTCTCGAGCGACTTTGCATAGAACAAAAACGTTATCAAACTTTTGATTTTTCTCTCTACGGACTCAACATCTGATTTCATCTACTTTTTCAATCCGAGGTACGCGAGCGGAGGAAAAATCGATCAATAAAAATTGGTTTGACCCGCGAACGCGAGATCAATTCGGAGCGCGATTGTTATTTGGTAATAATATTGACGATATGTTCTATCTTCCAAGATAACAAAATTTTTCCATTGTCCGTCTTCGCTGCTCGAATCTTCTATACCGGGTTCGATCGTACAAGAATTTTCCACAAATTTTCATGGTTAAAGTACGCTTGACAGCCACTTGAGTTTTATTAATATATATGCATGTATATATACGTTTATATATATATAACATGTTACATATAAAGGCACAAACAATGAAAAACGTTTTCTACGGTCTAGTAGATCTCTAAACATCTTTTTAATTCCATTCGCTGCGAGTTACTTCTGCCTATCTCTATTTTATTCAATTTTTTTTTATCTCCATAGAGCAGTCATTCGTTCAAGTTACATGTAGTGACAACAAACTCATCGTGATATAGTTTTCTTTTCCCATTCATAATCCTCGAAGGAGTCTTTGAAAAAAAAAAATATGATCAAGAGCATACTCGTACGACTTGAATAACTTAATTTATTAACACAATGCGTTATTCACAACCCTCCCATCGTATGTTTCTTCCTCAACTGGTACAATTGACATTATTACAAAATAAGATGCAAAAAAAAGTATTCAGACTCCTATTTATTTTTTCTTAATTGACTCTGTATTCGACGTCGTTGATGCTGTGAAAGTTTCGAGTTTAAATACAGTGTTGTACCTATTCAATGTTAGATATGACGATTAGCTCGAGTTTTTACATTTTTTCATTTTTTTTTGTAGTAAGATACCACACATATACTACTAGATATACTCGTTAAAATTCCATCAACACTTCCGCCATAAAATTTCATCTCCGAGTGTCAATTTTTATTCGTTTTGGGAAAAATCGCAAATTTAAACGAATCTTGAGGATTTTGGCGCTAATTTTTTGTATTAGTGCATTTACAGCTCGAACGAAGATTTCGGAGCAATTTTCGAATTCGTGAAACAACGTATTAACAGAGACACTTTTTATTCTCATTAATCTAAATTTTCTTTTTATAAATATGTGCGTTTACAGCTCTAATGAAGAAACAGTGATTTTAGAGCGATTTTTCTAATTTACAAATTTATCTCAAAGACTATATAAATTGTTCCCAAAGTGGCAGATCTCTATTTTAGGCCTCAGAGTCGCACGAGATTTGCGATTGACCGGAAATTGAAAATTTCAGCGTTGTACTTGGAATGTCAAGTCTGCCACTTTTCCAGCCGAATCAACAATAATTAACCAGTGTTTTCTCCTTTCTCAAGCTCACGGGAAGGAATCAACTGTACAAGGATGAGCACCATCAATCGAGAAGAAAGAACACATACTTTGACAATGTCTCTGACGAAAATATTGAGTACAAAAAAATGAATCTTTACAAATGAGACGAATAAAATGCAACATTCGATACAAAGACATAAGAATATAGAAACATAGATAATCAATTGATTCAGCTTTCAAAGCTTTTACCTCGGAGAAAAGTACATCCGGATTTTCCAGGTGAAATCAAGGGAATCATGACGTTCGAATGCAAATATTCGGAAACAGTTGCTCAAATTAATTTTTTACGGTCATGTAGCTTTTTGATTTACCCTGGATTGTTTTCTAAACGTTTAAATATATAAATATCGTATATGAAACATTTGCTATAAGAGATACAAAGAATTTTGACAATCGTGATTTACCGGTCTCGTATTTTTCCATTTATAGAAACTTCAGCACCATTTTGTACCGTAAACTCTACATCGAACGAACCGACAACTATAAAAAATGAATAAATATACATATGACACAACTACGTGAGTAGCGTGATAATAATTTATCGAAAATTTGTGCCATTCGGCCTAACACGTTTACTGTTTTTTTTTTCTGCTTTCATCGTTTTTTTTTCTTCTTCAGTAAATCGAACGATAAATTTCTAAGTAACGAATATTATCTGCATCTCGTCAACATTAATTTCTTTGTTTTTTCTTTAACTATACAAATTTAATCACAGAAAATCACCACGATTCCCCTTGATCGAAAAGTGTCTCGCGATCATGTTTCTCGTTTCGTTTTTTTTTCCGTTCGACTTCAAATCCCCGTTACTTCCCGGAGTACTTGTTCAGCGAAATCGTCGACGAGGTGAATCTTCGGGAAGGCGCCGGACTGACCGGGGCCGAGGGCGAAGCCCCGGTCGGCGTTGTCGGCTTCGAGCCCCTCCGACCTCTCCTCATCGACGAGTACGGACTCGTGCCCCGATTTACGTGCTCGTGAGCGTACAGGAGAACACCGATATCCCGATTTCCGGCTTCCAGGGCAATCTTCAGCGCCGAGCTCCCGTCGACGTCGACGATCGACGAGTCGCAGTCCGGATGCGCCAGTAGCAGTCTCACGATGTCCGTGTGACCGTGCTCCGCGGCGCACATCAGAGCGGTACTCCCGTCCTCGTCCTGAATATTTATCGCCGCCCCGGCATCCAAGAGCAGTTTCGTCATATCCTTACGACCGTGAGAAACCGCCAGCATCAACGCCGTTTGTCCATGCTGTGAGAAACAAGAATAACAATTAAGTTTTGTTTTTTCATTAAATTAAATTACATTCTTTTTCATATTCAATACTGAAATTCGTTAAAATTGGCTATAAAATACTTTTAATCAACCTCTAAAGTTTCTGTAGAATTTTTTTCCAGGTTCAAACAAGTAGATATATCGTAGGAAGCACTTAAACAGTATAATGTGCCAATTACGAGTTAATCTTGCATACTTTATCGAATTTTATGGACTATTTAAAATTATAATGTGGACGGGGAAATACCATTTTTGCTCTAATGTTGACATCGGCCATTTGGAAAAGTCTGTTCGCCACGGAGGCGTGTGTCGAATTTCTGAGGTCGGCCAAGGCAGCGAGCATGACGGCCGTGTAACCGGCGACGTTTGCTTTGTTTATGTCGCAGACTTTGGAGTCGAGGAGGATGGAAACGACGTCGAAATTGCCGTGGGAAACGGCGTAGTGCATCGCTGTGTTTCCGCTCGAGTCGGTCATGTTGACGATGTACTCGAGAATCTGGCTGGAAAATTCCTCGAAGCAGTCGAGATAGTCCTCGACGTCGAGCGGGTTCGCGGTCGCCGTGCTCGATACTTTGAACCATTCCTGCTGGATTACGTTAGCCGCGTTTTTCGTCTGGTGCGAGACGTTCTTGCTCGGCGATTTTTTCAAATTGTCGTTCAGGACCTTCATCGCGGCTCGCATCTCCTTGCTCGGCTCGACCTTCTCCCGTGGCTTGTCGTTGATAGGCTGGAACAGCCCCGAATCCGACAGCAGGACGTTCTTCTCGTCCGAGATCTCGGTCTCCTTTTCGACGACGTCTGCATCCCTGGACTCCCTCTTCTCGCTTCTGATCTCCTCGGCCTCCAGTTGCTCGAGCCTTCAAAACAAAATTTCATCGTGTTTACTTTCATCAAATTATTATTATTATTATTTTGGGAGCGAAACTCGTTCGCTTCGCGGGTGAGCTGATAGAGAGACAGCGAATCCGGAAAAGTATTTCGAAACGATCGCAAGACGAGAATACGTCGGGAATAACATTACCGTTGATCAGCGAAACGAGGCGACTCGATTCTGATGATTTCCGTCCCATTGGAGATACGACAGCTGAATTGTTGCTGTTGAAGCATCGATCGAGTCTACGTACGCGGCAATCACGACTCTTAACCATTGACCATATCAATTGCTTTTCATCTACGTCAAGCGGGAGTCACGAAGGAACGAGCCCGAGTACTTTTTATCAACAGACACGAGGCTCGTACGTCAGCACGAATCGCGAGACTTTCGTATATGAGAGTTATCGGGAAAAAACAATTCGTCGCGATGACAGCTTCGCTTTTTCAACAAAGAGTTAACGTTTGCGCGTGGAACAACGCTCGGAGAGTTTTGTGTACTGTCTTCCCGTCGAGCTGAGCGACCAGGTGCACACGTACTCGCACGGACGCACACACTGCGATTCTATAGAATAATCGTGCAGCTGTCGTCTCCTCGCGCATGCTCTCCTTTCCCGTGCCTATATCGGCGCTCCGTAAAAGCCGCGAGGCTTCGAGCACGGTCGAACGAGAATACGCGAGGCATATATACGAAAAATAATAAGGGAAAAATATAACGAGTGAGAAAATAAATGTTCCCCCTTACCGATTATTCGACTCGTATTGCTCCTTGTTGTCGGCGTCGTATCTGATGAGCCCGACCGCGGGAATTTTGGTGTAAGTGTCCTGTCTCTTGAACTGTCTCCTGTGATCCTGAGAGCCGAGATTAATGTGAGACGGCCTGGGGATTCTCGAGACGGGGCTCGAATTGTTGTTCGGGTTCGTGTCTGAACTACTGTTCGACATTTGTTTAGCAAGATTCTTGATGGTCTCTTTGCAGTTGTCGCAGTAATTCGCCGCGCAGGAGATGGCGATGTGGGGCTTGAGCGAGTCGCCGACGGAGACGTCGACGAAGACCTTCTTTATCGGGGACGTCCCGAATTCCCGTTTCTTCGGCTGCAGGCCGGAAGTGTCCGTGCCGCGGGCGCACGTCCTAACGAGGCCTTCCGTCAGGGATCCGACGCTCTTCGTCGTCCTCCTCTTCGGTCTCGGGTCGCCGTAATTGAACGAGTGGCTCCTGGAGTTCATGGAGTTGAGGGATATTACGGGCCTGTTCGCCACCGGGTCGGGACCGACCGCTATCGACTTTGTCCCCGGTCCTGGGCCAACCTCCGTCCCGACTTCCATCGTCCTCGGCTTACACGTCGTCCCGACGTTTGTTCGCATCCTAAACGGCTCCGAGACCTGGATCTGCTGGTCGCGCGTCTCCGGCGACCTCTGAACGTCCGACTGCGTCGCCTTCGACGATTTTTCCTTCTCCAAGCTCTCACGATAGATCTTCAGCGCGTCCTCGACTATTCGCGCTATGTCGTCCGGACTGTGGATCTCTCTCATGCCCAGCGTCGTCTCCGTGCCAAAGTCTCTGGTTTCGGGCTTCGGGTTCGACTGATTTTTCGGCAGGATCTCGTCGAACCTCAGAACGCTTCGCTGGAGACTCGATGGACTAGATTTCTCCGTGTTCACGCTCATGTCTTTTCTCTCGTACGACGAGCGTTCCTTGCACGACAGGACGTCGGGAAGTATCGTTTCTCGATGTATCGGACTCTGCTTGAGATTTCGAGCGTTTCTTCGTATCGTTTCCGGAGACGAGCTCGCGCTCTCCGTCAGACTCGAGAGCCTGACCGGACCCCTCGCGTAGTAGGGTAAAATATTTTCTATTCTTACGTCCTCGTAGTCGTATTTTCTTGCAGGGCTGTCGAAATAATTTGTGAAATCTTTGCTGTCAAAGGTCATCGATTCGTTGATCGTCGGGTCTGTCGTCTCGACCGCTCGGGCAAGCGGCGTGCTCGTTATCATGCCGAAATCTCGAGTCCTCACCTGCGGAAAGAAAGGAAGCGGTTTGCCCTTTTACTATCTTTCATTCACGTTGAAAGGAGCGCGCACGAATATTCCGAGGTGAAAGTCGATTTCGCAATTTCTCTAATATTGTTAGGCTCTTGGAAATTTTTATCGCGGTATTTTAAACCGTTCCACGTAACATGAAACGAGCAGAATCGTGAACGTAACGACGTACGAAAATAAAAGTCGAATGTTTGTTTCCGTTTTGGCGTGATTCGACGTGGACGTTACTCATTCGCAGGTCGCCCCCGACGTGCCGAGAACGAGTGAAAATCCTCCAAGTGTGTCAACATTCGGAAGAAAATGATAATTCAATTTACCTGCTGGTGCGAAACTCCGACATCTCTCGTCATAACACCGCACATTATTCCCATGTCCCGAGTCGTAGTGACTGGTGTCTTTGGTGTGTTTTCGGAGTTTCTGTATATCGAGAACGACTGGCTCCTGCACCTCGGTATCGTCGATTCGTCGTTGGACGTCCTGGACCGATTGAGTTCCTCGACCTGGCGTTGTAAATTTCGTTTTTCTTCCTTCAAAACCGAAACTTGAACCTGACGATTGAAAAATTTCGTTATTCGCGCATAGCTCTTTATTTATTTTTTCTTCTCCGTATTCGAGACTTTTTTAATTCATCTACCGATATTCTCGTCATATCGATAATATGTAAAATATATTTGAAACAGGAGAAAAATATGATTTCGACGTTCGCTTCGAAATTTCACGAGAAGCGCAGCGTAGCGAGTCGAACTGCGCACTGAGGATAAACGAAGGGTCCGAGGGGTCTAGAAATTCGTGAACACGTGACTGTTCTCAGGTATGGGACTGTTTTCTCCAGGGAGCATCAGATTGGTCGACCGAATTTGCTTTGTCGTCGTCGTCGTCACGTCGTGACAATGGGACGAGCACGGAAAAGGATTTAATCGGATGTCACAACAGTTTTTTTTTCTTCTCGCCCAGCAACGTCGCGAACCTTCCACGATTCGAGAACGTTCCGGGTACCCGGGAAATTTTTGAAAACTTTTATAAGAGCTACGTGCTCGCTCAGTTTCGATCAGTTTTACCGCTACGCTCGGTCGTTCCAGGCCGGCAGCCATGCGATGAAATTTACAACGATCCTCGCATACATTCTTTTTTTAAAGAGCAATTCGCTCCTTTGAAATTTTTTCGGTCTCATCACGATTTGTGAAATGTTTCTCGGACCCTTCATACGTACTTTTTCTACATCTTGCACGCACGTGATCTTCCTCGATCCGATGATTTATTAATTTTTTTTTTTGATTAATTTTTAATCAATTTTTACCTGCAGCATTGGGATTGATTTGACTTGTTCCTCCAGTTCTCTCATTCTCTCCAGAGATATCGCCATTTGTTCCCTAATGCTCTGAAAAATAAATAAATTCGTTGTAATCTTTAATTTATCGTTTTTTGCTTATTTTTAGATGGATTGTCAGCCAAGTACCTGAAGAGCTCCTGTGCTGAGATTCGAATTTCCGCTCCCGATGCTGGCATTGTCAAAATCAGCTGCCAGGTCCGTGTGCGGGCTGCTCTGGATATTGGGCGGCGGAGCGATGCCATCTGCGAAAAAAAATGAATTCTTGAGCGCACCATTTTTTTTTTCAATGCTACGAAAACGAACGAATTTCGTCTACGCGCTATTTTCTACGGTACAGCAGACGTTCCGGTACGAAAAATAATTGTTTGCGTAATTATTGACCGTTGCATAATGCGGGCAGGGGCCTTTTTAGTATAGTAATCGCATTCTCAACTGGGAAAAATAGCGGTCGCGTGTGAAATTTGTTGTACCGCTATAAAAAAAAGAAAGATATGCACATCGTTAAATTTTTGCAAGTAGACATCTCGCCATTGTTCCAGGCACACCTTTTCATTTTTTTTCATTCTGGGAACAAATCTTATGAATCTTTCTGATTAATTGTCTCACAATCGAGAGCAAACGTGAGTTAAAAATTAATCACCTTTGAATTTATTCTGTATCATTTTATTTTGTTTCGTCAAGTGTGTCGTTTTCCGCGTTCCAGATTTTTCCTCGGAGCTTATCACCAAATTTCGATGACAAATGATCTTTTGTTATTGACGCTATCACGTACGACGTTAATAATCGAGATGATAATGTCGCGAGTGTTTCCACATTCTCGTTTTAAAAAAATGCAACGCGAGCGCGAAGTAATCTTCGTTATTTACCCGACACTCAATTTCGTTCGGTAATAATACTTTTGCTATTAAGCATCATTCAATTATCTTTTTAACAGTGCGATAAAAATTCTTCGGAGGCTCGCTGAAGGAGCAATAAGCGTGGAATCTTGCCGGTAAAAGTGAAAATGAGATTTTGAAATTCATAATTTTTCTTCTTTCTCACGTAAGCGACGAAATTCTGATTTCTCCTAATTAAAATAACTCCCGATCGTTCCGTGGCTCAATCTGCATACGAATTCTGCCGTTGGGCCAAGAATATCGAGTGAGAGTCGACGATTATTTTGTAAGATTAGAGAAGTCGAAACACTTGTAGATCGATATAATTAATTCATGTTTGACTAGTGATAAAAAAAATAAGAGAAAAAAAAAGATGAAGACAAGAAGCCATGCTCGACGCTCAAACTTTAACCTTTCGCTCGGTGCTGATGAAATAAACGAGAGCAAAATCTCGACGAGCATTTCACCTCAGTAAGCTGGCATCAAACGTGCGCTTTGTAATCAATTAAGTCGATAAAAGACTTGACAAGTGCCTGGCCCTTGTGCACATGTTCTTTTTTTTCTATTCGAGAAATTCTGTTCTCTACGATTTCTTTTTTATACCAAGGCTACTGAAATTATCTGCTATCACGCGGCAACACTCTTATCATTTGTTCCACACTTGAGCTCATCCACATATGCATATCTTTTCAGCACAATCAAATCGAAGAAGTTCTTCGATCTTATTTGCACAAATTTTATTAAATATTAAATAAATTAAATAAAATTGAATAAATAACAAAATAAGCTTCGATGAAAAATTAAACGAAGATACAATGTAAAAAACTCACGATATTTCCTCTTCATTTTTATTTTGCAGAAAGGCAAACGTTTCATGATAAACTTTTTCACACCCATTTTCGAATAAATATGTTAAGATGGAACAACAATTATCACTCACTGACTCGACAAAAAGGTTTAAATTTAAAAAAAAGAGATAAATAACTTAAAAACGATTAATAAATGGAATGTTTTGAAGGAACTTGACGTTTAACGATCACTCGTTATTCAGACTTGTTGATTGTTTCGTGTAAAATGATTATTTATCGATAATCAAATTTTTTGTTTATCGAGCTGATTATCGTTCGTCACATTTTTGTAACTTTTTTTTTGTTTCTTATTTTAATATTTTTCGCGGAGATGTATTGTCGAATTGTTATTCTTTTGTGCTCAGGAGGCGCGCGGAGAGCACCGAGGAAGTGTTTGTACGTCGGGCCGTTGCGTTTGACTGTGACGCGAGGCCGGCTAAACTAACCAAGAGACTTCATCGAGGTGAACCACCGTGCGGCGTGGAGGGAGCTTCAAGTATTGCCCCCTTTTGCCTTCAACAATAAAAGTTCAATGATACACACCGTGGGCGTTTCGTTTATTTATTATAAAAATAAAAGCACGAACGTCTTTAAATCTTTGTACTCTCGTCACGCGAATTTGCGATTTGTCAACGTTCATACTTTTCGATGGAAACGCTTCTCTCATTTTTTCTCTCGATCCACGTTGATTTCGAGTTCAACGACCGATTTCGAGTCCTTGGAAATTGAAATTTGGCAAAGTTTACAGAGGCTGAAATATCGGTTCGATTAATTTTCCACAAACGAGCCTGAAAATTCAATTTTTTTGACAGTCTCGTTGATCGATAACGCTGTTTGTCATTATTTCTTTTCGACTCGGATGGAAAGAAACTGTTTTTTTTTATTGCCCACTTGTCTCGCGCGCTTCTAAAATAGTGGCAGTTGCGAGATCGTTCCTTCGCTCGTTGTGGCAGGTGCAGCTTTGACGCGGTGAGCGCCATATGTGGCGATCAACAGTCCTCGGCAAGGTTGCTCCAAAAATCACCTCTGCGCCGATCCCAATATTATTACGATAGAAAAATACTCGGGAAAAGTGCTCGGAGAGACGATTCTGTTTGTCCAACCGCTCGCCGCAATTAAGGATGTAAGGGACAGAAAATCTCAGAAAAAAGTTCATTCTTGGCATTAAATTTGTAAAATCCAGACTCTAACTTTTGCAAAAAATTGCTAATTTTTTGAGGCATACTTGAACATATTGTAACGATAATTTATGTCCATGCAAAATAAACACTACTAAGAATATATTTTAAAAAATACACAAGAATGTCATATTTTTAAATTTGTATTCAATGCAAATTTAAATTTAATTTAAATCTCAACAACATTAGAGTTTGACAACTCTTAAATTATTCAGTAAAACAATTTCAAATTTGGTACAATATTTTTTCCTACGCTTAAGAAGAAAAATATCAAAAATTTACCAAATTCTCATATTTTAAAAAATATCGCTCATACATCATTAATAGCGCTCCGAGCAAGTCTGCGAAAAGCGGATTATCTCTCGCTCGCTAAAATTATTTTTGTATCGAGTTAAAGGCGTCGCGCGCTAAGATAAAACGGCTGAGAAAAAAAATTCGCCGACCGGTCGTCGTATCTTCTCGCCCGAAAAAATTTATCGAAACAGCGTCGATTAAAAAAAAAAAATTGCTCGTGTACTTTCCGCCGGGGAAAGAAATTGGCAACAACGGTCTTGCGGTTACGAGTGGCACAGTTGCCTTGCATCCACGTGAATTGTACTAAAAAATTATTTCCCGTGACGGTTTGGAGTCGGCGCGATTTCCAGAGCTCTTTTGTAACGTTTTTTCTCACACATAATAATTATTTACTTTTTTTCACTCGAGTCTGTGTATTTTAATAAAAGATTCAGATATTTGTAGAGCTTGATTCTATTTGTAATATAAAATTTGTCGAACTTGTCAAAAAAAGGCACGAGCGAGTTCCAAAAAAAAAAAGTTAACGTTGAAAATTGTGTATAAACAGGTGCATTCGGGCTCGAGTAATTGCTATTATTCTCGAAAGAATCGATTCCATTGACCAGTCGAACATTTGTATTTTTTCTTCGAGGCAAATTAGCGGGTGGAAGTCGCAGAGCTCTCTCGCTCTCTCTCTCGTTTTGTTTCCAGGTTGTTCGAAGAGGAAAAAAAGAGGAGGAAAAAAGCTGGGGATGGGGATGTTGAACGCGACCGGAAGCAGGTGGTTCCAGCCACGCACTGGCGATTCCCAACCGAGTTTTTAAATACGAAACCTTGGAAGAGTCCAAGGGGCAACGACGAGGACGTTGCGGTCATCGTTCCTCCCGAGAAAAATCCCATCACGAGCGAGAGAGCGAGATAATCGTTCGGCTCGAATTAATTTCCATTTTTTCTTCGACTCCGAAGGTTTAATCTTCTCCTTCGTTCCTCCGTTAATCGTAAATTGAATTTATGCTTAATTTCCCTTCGTTACGCTCAAAAGGGTACACGCGATGTTCCACCGAATTCGAAATCAATCTTTCACTTCCGCGATGTTTATTATCACCGGCGATGAAAGTTAATTGGACACATTGTGGAGAGTCAACGATACACGTTGAGCCTCGGTTAATTAGTCAATTATGTATTCACGCCGTGCGTGTGTTGCAGAGAAACTCCGGTGCGGAGAGACTCTTTGGGAATAAGGACGTTCGAGGAGGAAGGAAAAGTTCGAAGAAGGATTAAAAATGAAGCCATCAGCTCGCTTTTCGACGCGATTGTTTCGTCCCGTGAGAAGGGAAGTCGTCGAGGGAGCTCACGTGAGAGAGTGCTGCGAAAACGAAAGAAACTCTCGCTAAATGAGCTTCTGCTGATAGTCCCGAAATGCTAATCCGTTGATCAAATTCTCGTGGAGCTAAATTCGCTTCTTGGAAACGGTAGTGGATTCTGGAATAAGCGTTTATCATTCACGGTTCTTCTCCTTTTTCTTGATCGTGCGTGGCCCTCGGAAGGATACGAATAGGACACGACGAACTCGACTCTTCGAAGAATATTCGCTGACGGCGCGCGAAGAATGGAAAATAATTTCCCGTCGACGTAACTGGCTCGTTCGTTGCGTCACTGATGGCAAAAACTTCGACTCACGGATTACAAAAAAAAAGAAACATTAATTAAATTTGAGAAGTAATAAAAACCGAAGGATCTGCACTGACGTTAGATTCACTCGAGTGAATCGACCGTGAAAACAAGGGAAAAGAAATTGTCGGGGATTCAGCGCGAAGAGAGCAAACACGCGTGACAATTAATCGCGTACTCTCGCCGACATACTTCGCAATCACGTAACTCTAATTTATTTAATTTAGCGTCAAGAATCTTTCTACGCCAGTTTTTCAACTCTCGATCGAAATTGAAAAAAACTTATTTAAAAAGCAGCTTTTTGACTTTTTCAATATCAATTTTTAAATTGCGCCATAAATAAGTAACATTTTTATTATCTATACGGGAAATTTTCGATCTAATATACAGGCTCTTAAAATCGAAATAAAGAAGTTTTAAAAAATTTGGTGAGTCAGGCTGGATCTCATAGACCCATCAGGAAAATTTCAATTTGTGATTTCTTTCCTTTCATTTGTAGTTTCACCACGTAGATATTATTGAAAATTCCAATTTTCAGTGCTCTCCTATAGAAGCCCGTGTTAAATATTGCAATTTTCAATTCTAAATATCTTGAAATCTAGATGGTGAACCTTCTTAAAATTTAGCACAGCTCTTTATTGTACTTCAAAGAAGTTTCCTCAAGTTTTTTTTTTTAATCGTAAGATTGATTTTTTTAATTTTCATAAATACTTAGCAAGTACAAAAGTCACTTTGGATGAACTTGAATTTAAAGTATGTTGTTCTCGAAACAATTTGCAACAACTTTTCTCAATTGACTCAAGCTCAAAAACCACATGGTATGGAGTGATACCTTAAGGGCCCTATTGATAGCGCGCACTGTATTAACTTTTTTTAAAATAAAAACCTACATTAAATTTCAACGAGAGAAACTCGAAATTTATAATTTTCCGCTTATTTTTGTTTTCGCAGATAAAAACTTACCGATTTCAAGATGATTTCTCCGTTCGGTGGATTTCGAAGGTTTCGAGAAACGACGAAGGGTCGCCTCGAAATCGCCGACGACGTCGCTGATATCGAGAGCGTTCGCATGCTGAGCGTTGAGCGGTCTCGTATGGCACGATCTGGGCAAAGTGTTGACACCGTTAGTCGTTAAATTGTCATGATGCGACGTGATTTCTGGCGATTCGTTCCCCTCCGAGCCATCGAGAGTCGGATCGACCTGCGACATTGAGAAGTTCGTGTTTTTTTTTTCTCGACAATGACGCAATATGGTTTCCTCTTCCTCCTCGTATTGTATTTTAAGAACAAACAGAGATCTTACCAGACCCAGAAGAATTTCCATGGACTGGCATTGTCGGCGTCTCTCCCGTTTCTTGCGTCTCTCGATCGTCGATTTGTTTTCGTTGGACGTGTCTGCGGCAACGGCCTCGCAGTAACGCACGAAATCCAAGTCTATGTGATAACCGTACGGACAGCAGAGACACTTGGAGCCGATCGAATCCGATTGGACATCCTGCTTTCCCACTGAAAAAGAAAACAAAGAGACAGCTCGATAAATGTAACCTTTCGAGATCAATGAATATTCATCGAGTATTCGTATATAGAGAGCTCGTTTTTCGATACGTGACGCGACACTTTCCTCATTTTTTCCATCAAAGAGCTAATCAGCGATGGAAAATCGTGTGCGTCCGTCGAACGAGATTCTTCGTGAGAGGTTAACGACCACGTGAGCGATCCATCCGGACAAACAGAAGAGGAGAAAGGGTTGGAAGAGGAAAATATGCTGTAACGATTGGCGAGTATCCAGGAGTAGGTGGGTAATAATAATCTCTCGGGGAAAGTTCGTTAGCCGGGAGTCACGGGATGAAACGCGAGCGTATGTGTCATCCCACAAATCTTTTATTCTTTTACTCCCAGCTCTCTCTCTCTCTCCTTTCCTTCCTTCCTCCTCTCCTCTCTCTCCGGCTCCTCCTTTTTCTCTTCTCCTCGTTTGCTCGCTAGGAGAATTCTAAAAGGAATAATCTCGCCCGAGCGAGATATTCGTACGTGTGTTAAAAGCGTATTATACAGAAATTTTCAACGGATCGTTGCTCACGACGAATTCGTTACAAGTCACGAGTTCTTCCCTCCGTGACGATTACTATCTTCCAAGGGTCGCCCCTTTCGCCAAATTATCTATTCCTCGCTTCCTCTCTCTCTCTCCTTCTCTCTTTTACCCCGAGACCAAAATTCACGACGCTCCGTTGACCGTATAACAGGTTTAATTGTTTCGTCGCTCCCTGTCGTTATTTCGAACCCGATTTCGAATCGCCTACGTTCCAACGCCAATTTTCAACTCCGGATTACCTTAAGGTGACGTTAAACACCCAATTTCGAGTGATTTTTTCGGACAAATCCCACGCTCGTATTTTTCAAGAAAATTCAGTGAAATTTTAATATGTTATGCAGAGTAGAGACTAAACTTGTGCATGGCATTCTTGGAATTTCAAAAAATGAAAAAAAAATTCTTTTACTTTGGTTTTTTTATTTTTTTGAAATTTCAAGAATGTCACACCCTCGTATAGCGTACACTGCATAACGTATTTCAATTCATTTGCTTGAAAAATACGAGCGTGGGATTTGTCCGAAAATTTTACTAAAAATTGTAACTTCAGAGTAGCCTATACAACAACTATTTGGAAATTAAAATTATAAAAAAATGTCAATTTGAAGAAAGCTTTGTTTTAAAAGCTTTGTTTTATTTACTTTTTCATACGAGATTAACTTCTATTGATGTGTTTCAGAAGAATAATGTTTTCTATTAAACGAATTTGTTGCGAACGAATACGAAAGAGGTTTGCAGTGAACTGTCGATTAACTCGATAAATTTTTCGTATTTGTTCAATGGCCCTACATTTTTTTGTTGATATCATTAATTATACCTCCCTATAGAAACATCATATCAAAAATTCATGTAATTCTCTAGTGTCTGCATGTGTTTTGTCTCCTAACTGATGAACCAGATGGAGAAAGTGTTTCAAATTTAGTGACAGATCTATAATTGAGGTCTGACATAAATTTTATGCAAACAGTAATATTTCAACAAAATTGATAGTCGAAATAAACATTTTTCCCATTTATGTACTTCTATGGTATAAGCCTAATTTTTTAAAATTATTTTCTAAAATACGTGATTGATCGACTTAAAATTTGAACCATTTACTTTTTCAAATTTTTAATTCATCTGAATAAAATGTTGAATCGATGGTAACATTTTCAAAGGTACTACCGAAACCCCTTAATTTTTAATTCGTCTCGTCGTTTACTCACCATTTCCATTGAAAATGCGGGGCGAGGACATTGTCAGAGCCATTTTTTTTTCAAGCTCGGATTTTATTCGTTCTCTTCTTTCTCCTTTCTCGCTCGCGTTCGTCTATTCGCACGATACTACGTGATTTTCCTGAAACACAAATAAATTTCAAAGTATTTAAATACGTTCGAGTACAAATGAAAAAAAAAACAAAAATATTTTTAACGTTTCGTTTTTATTTTTTGCAGGTCGAAACAGCGTATTTTCCGTGCTATATGACAGTCGCCCGCCCGCCGCATCCAAGAACGGGCAAATGCGTCTAATTTCGTAGTGCCCGGATTTCTGGTCTGACGACAGTGCTCTCCGCGTCGAAAGACACATATCGAGTCGAGCACTTTCTTGCGCTCAAACTTGTAACACTATTTATCTCGATTTTTTTTTTCTTTTATTATTATTTTCGCACCGTCACTCTTTTCTCCGGAGGGTTTCCCTCGCTTTTTTTCCTCGCGGTTACACTCGCGCTCTTAACGGTTAATTTACTTGCTCGCTTGCAGAATTAATCGCCCTTCGTGGCGCGCGCGACTCCGGCAGCAGCAGTTTTTTTTTTCTTTGACAAAATTCACTCGGTACGCGTCATGCTCGTAAACTAAACGCCGTGGAACGTCAAATCGATGGAATTCAATTTGTAGTATACGTAGATAAGAAGTGGCTTTGATAAACGCGATTATCACAGGCCTCGATACGAGTAACCGTGCTTCAATCACGCATCAGATATACGAGCACCTCGATGAAAAATATTTGTCGAAAAAAGAAAACGACGTTTCCCCCTTTCGCGCTTTTTTCATTTCCCCGATTTTTTCCGATTCTCGGATCTTGTCGCAAATTCATTCGTCGCTTTCGAAATTCATGGGGGATTTTCTCTTTCCGGAGTAAATTATGGGATTCATCGAGGCTTTTCTCATACCAAAACATTTTCATTGCGTGACTCGACCTCTCATTCGGCATTCGAAAACGTGACTGTCAACATTTTCGGGTGACTCGGGACCGAAAATAGTGGTGAAAAGGGAATCGAATTTACGCCGGAGACGAGGAAAAAATGGCGTTAAAGTTCAGGCATAAAATTCTCTGGAATACAAAAAAAAAGAAGTAAATGAGAGACGGAAGAAAAATAGAATTTTTCCCTGAGTTCGAGCGGGGAAATAATATTTTTTTAAACCTTCGTGGGCAGAGTTCCTTTGAGGAACGCCGGCGTCGAGTCGAGAGGAAGATGAGTCGTTGTTGTGCCTTTTTTTTCTACCTCTTTCCGTACGCGAAAAGACTCTCGGAACACCACGTCGCATCAATTTCTTCGTGGGGAGTGAAAGAGCCCGAGTGAAAAGAAGAAGAAATAAAAAAGAAATAAGGAAAACGTCAGAATCGTTTCGTTCCTCGTTTTCGGCTCGGTGGTTAAATTTTATTATAAATTAGCGTATAAAAATAAAGCTTGTAAATTATATACGTGAAAGCTTCTTTCGAATTTTGGAGAAAAGAGTTTCGACTAGGTGTTCACTCCCGTTCCGTTAATAAGTCTTCTAACTCGGCTTATTCCTTTTTTCTCTCTTTTTGGAGCGCAGATGCTCGAAATACCGTCAGGAGAAAACCGGATACAATTTCGAGGGTTCTGAAAAAATGGAATTCTTTCGCTCGCTCGTATTTTCGTCACCTCGACCTCTTCGAATCTCCACGGATAAAAACAGGAAGACAGGTCGGTGTCTCTAGCTGTGTCGAGTTGTAAAAAAAAAGAGAGAGACAAAAAGATTCCGTGTGAGAGAATCTCGTTACGATGCACCCTGCGAGCCCCACGTCTAAATTTAGTGACCCGTGTACAATTGTCTCGGCGAGAGCCTGACTTTGATCCGAAACATTCGTCGTGTCCGCAAATGAGAATCCATTCACTCCCCTTACCCTCGAAATTGCATTCAAAATTTGTCATTCATCCCAGCATCGACGCTCTGAGCATTTTTTTCGAAACTCTGTAGATTTCATAAATTTTATCATTTTTATCACTATAAATAAATATTTATCAATCTAGCATCCATCAAACAAAATATTTTATGGACGCATGAGTCATATTTTTAATATGAAAATTAAAAACACTTTTGGTATGTTGCTTCTAAGTTATGTGAAAAAAAATTTCGTGTCAAATTTGAAATCGTTTTACCGAATGGTTCAAGAGTAATCAAATTTCAAAGTTGCTGAGATATAGCATTGCCAAATTATGAAAAATTCATTCATTTTTCCCGAATACGAATTTAAAAAATTTTTTATTGAATATTTGAAATATATTCTTAGTATTGAACATTTTTTTATAAACAGTGATTTTAAAACGTATCATTAAAATTATTATTGAATTATTCAAACAATTAAAAAAATTTTAATTATCGATAAAATATGCTCAAGTTGTCAATTAATAGTCAAAATAGGAAAGAAAAAAGTTTTACGAATAGAACGACAAGAATTTACTACTCATTAAAAGACTTTCCCATAAAGAATTTTCGGCAACCTTGAACGAAAGATTGAGAAAATGAGAAAAAAATGAGAGTTTCTCGATAAATTTTGTCATTGGAGTTGGTTCGAGGGGAACGGAGAATTGATGCAACGCGTACCCGAGCAAAAAAAAACTGTCCAATGCGTAGGAGTTTCACATTATATCTCCATCCCTCTCACACGCGCAATGTGCGTTTGCGTGTAACGAGAGACTCTATTACTACGACGCGATAATAATAAAACTACGGAATAATAATGAGAATAACAACAATTTTACGAAACTTACGATATAGATATCGAACGTGACCGTGTGCGAAATAAATATAGAAAGAGGTGAACGAGTGTGTGGGCCCGATTCTGGTCACACGTGGGATTCAAATATATACAGAGTGTCGAAAATTTCCATTAGTAAGAGAAAAAAAAACAAAACAAAGCTCGCCGCGATCGACCTCCTTTGGATGATAATTTTTAATTTTAAGGATATACGAGCAATATTTTCAAAAAAATGAGAATTTGATAAATTTTTGATATTTTGTTCATATGAAAAAATATTGTACCAAATTTGAAATCGTTTTACTGAATAATTCAAGAGTTATCAAACTCATAATATATTTTTTGTATAGACAATTCAAAACGTGTTGCTAAATATTTTTTTATTTAATTATTTAAACAATAAAAAATGTTTAAATTATTATTAAAACATGCTCAAGTTGCCAAAATTGATAGTCAAACTAATTGCTCAAAAAATAGGCAATTTTTTAGCAAAATCCAGAGTCTAGTTTTTACAAAAATTTAACGTAAAGAATGTACTTTTTGCTAGGACTGTCTTTCCCATACAGCCTTATTATAACTATTTTTCAAAGTACTAGAAAATGAAACGAGTGCGTGAATGAAAAGTATAGCTTGGTTTATTTTCGCTCTCGGAAATTGAGTTTGTTTGTGAAACTCTCTGTACGTGAATGTTGCTTTTAAGTATAGAAATAAGGTGATCCACCCACGCTCGCCCATGTGGATTTAACACTTTTCTCTCGGGCGTATATAGACGCGCGCGCGAGAAGTAACAATCTGTAACGCCATAATTTAAGAACACATAGACGGTGACCCGTTTTACGCACTTAAGGCATTAAATGATTTTTCTCGCCGCGTTCAAAGACTCCGGATAAATAGTATCGAGCGATAACGAGAAAAATATGGTACGAGATAATAATTGTGTATAGCCGTGCGCACCGTATACAGTTTTATTTTTCCACGTGCAAGATAGCCCGAAAGCTTTTTCCCGTCATTTCGAAAGCAACGTCGATCAGAAGAATTTATATTTATCTAATTTATTGTTTTTTTTTTCAAATCGCTGACCGATTCGTTTGTGAGAATTTTTATTTTCATTCTTTAATAAGCACCGTGCAAGGAGAAAATCTGCTGATTTATCATTATAAATTCAAGACCATAAAATAGGAGAGTCTCTCGCATATACGTAGGAGTTCCCGGACTGTTTTGCTCCGATACACGAGAGAGCTTTAAATCACTTCGCGTCTCTCCGAACTACTTTTCCCTTTCGCTCTTCACTGTCTCTCCGACCGGCGAGAAATATCTCGCGGACGAAATAAAAATCAGCAAAACGTGAAAGCTCGCGCGATTTTCACACACTTCCGGTTCACGATTTGAGAAAACTGCGGTCGTAAAAATACGGCAAACAAGAGCGATTGCGTCGCGATATATAAAAAAAAAAGTTAATCGTAAAATTGCGAAAATGATTATTTCGTCTGCAAATCCGACGTCGGTACCGATAAGAAAATCGTAAAAGAGGTTGCGCACAGCCGGGAAAAGAGAAATGGGAAAATTGTATTATTTAGCGAGAAAATTAATTAGCCATTCGATCATTGATTCGAGCGTGCGATTATTACACGTTGGAACATATCGTCGCGTTATCTCTAACGGGTTTTATTCTCACGCGCCGACATCCGAGCGTCGATTTATTAAAACATCGTCCCCGCGGACGGTAAACGTCGCCGAAGAGATTGAACGGAGCGTTTGAACTCGTCCAAACAAGCCTTCGTGACACGGAACGGAAAAGCGTATACGGGAATCAAGATATTTTGCATACGTGACTATCGCGCGAGTACTTCTTTTTTTTTCCTCGTATTTTTTTTCTTCTCTATAGTGTCACCGTGCTTATTCGTGCAATTCTTCGTAATTATTTTCTCAAACAGTTCTCGAGAGAAAGACACGCTTATATTTTGAATAGATATTAGAACTTTGTACCCGATAATGGCGAGAGCACACGTGACTCGAGGCCTCGAGTTCGTGAAAACGTCAGGCCATTTTTCAATCCGTCACGAGATTTTTCTATTTCTTTTTTTCCGACAAATTTATTTTCTGACGCGAAAAACACAAAAGAAACAAAAATACAAAGGAGTTTTTTTTTTAGATATACAGAAAAAAAACCTCTTTCGTATCGTCTACGAAAATTTGTCATCCCTTTTCTCTATTGCACAAAAGTAACCATTATTTTCACACTGAAAAACGCGCGGCTTTGTCTAAATATTTGTCGAAGAAAAAAATCTTACTCGGAGCTCGTCGAGTTGAAATTTTCGAGTTGACGTCTCGCTCGTTAAGTTTACGGTGCATAACGCGTGTCACTTATTTTCCAGGTGGCTTTTAGTCGGTGGAAAAACATCGATCGTCGTCATACTCGGCTGGCTGCGATGATGCGGAGTGTTGCGAGCGAGGATTTCGCTGTTCTTTTTTTTGTTTTTTGTTTTTTTTTTCGTGACTGACGTTTCGGAGGAAAATTGACGGGGTAAGTGCAGACTCGGGGCACGAAAATATCCCTTTTTTATTTTTCGATATCGTCTTTTTAACGCTCCTCCTCACATTTACATGGGAGACTCGCCAGAAAAGGCAAGTAGGCAAAGAACGATTTAACTTGACGTTGAAGCGAGGAACGTCGAACTTGGGAGCGCGCTTTCTGCGCTCTCTTTAAGGCGAAGAATCCACTAAACTCGTCAGTTAACTGTAACCACTCTCCGCGGAAAGAGACGATTGTGCAACGACGAGACTTTGCCGAGCACGTGCATATCCTCTCTCTCCCTCGCTCTTCGTTTTTCCATTTCTTTCTCGCATTGTTTCTTTCTCTCTTTTCCCACAAAACTCGCCTTTCCCGGCGACCGTAATTCGTGCAATCTCGTACTTATCCTAAACCAACGAAAAATTACGAGTTTGCGAGAGAAAAACAATTTTCCCCTTTTTTTCCTTTATTTACACTCATACTGCATGTTCTTTATTAATAAAATGCACGAGTTCGCAGCAAAGTGCTGGAGAATCGTTTTGTATGAACTCACGACGCTTGACCATGAATGTTCTTTTTTTTTCACTTCGCGAGAACTTCGTCATTCCTTCGGATCATTATTTTTATTAGTTTCCCATGATCTCGACGTTTTGCGTTCGTTTCCAGATACTTCGACTGGCCTTTTGGACCAACGGGAAAAATATCCTTGGAATTTTAGTGATATTTGAGATAATTGGGTGATTATCGGGTCTTAGATTCTCTTATTAATTGAGGTTTCCAAATAGGTCTCTCATCATAGTTCAATCGGACGGAAAGATCGATGGAGATATTTTTCTCTTTCGGACCTCGAATAATTATCGTCAAAGTTCGCGTTTAATATTTATGGCCTTTTTTGTGTATTTTTTTTTGAAAGGGGCCAAAGTGAGACGCAAAAATCGAGCGATCAAGGAGAAAGCAACGTGACAGCTCGGGATCGCGGAGCGTCTCTCGTTGGCAGAGAAAATAATAAAAGGAAAACGATGAGAGGACACGATATTGAAAGATGAAAGTGGCTGGCTGGAAGATTGTGCGCGAACCTTCGCGTATATGGTCGCGAAATGAAGGGTTAAAAAACGGCGATAGAGAGATTGGGGCCTCTCCCGTGAGAAAATTCGATCGGCACAGAAACGGCGAGAAATCTTTTTCTCGTTCGAGCAAACAACTCCGAGCCAAGGTCTGCGAATCGTCCCTCGAGTTTCGTTCGACAAAGGATCGTTTTTTTTTCAAAAGCAAATATTTGGTCGTTAAGATTTAGACGAGATAAGAGCCGTCGATGATTTTTCTACGCGACGAATAAATCTTTATGCGCCGAGCCAAATCGCACTCGCGATTCTCTTCGCTCGGTTTCCTCTGCTGCTTCTTTTTTTTTTCAATGTCTTTATTGTCAAATAGTGCACACGTGCACGGATTTTTCGTTCTCTGGCCTCGGAACGCCAGGAAGATCTTTTAAATTCGCTCGAGCCAGCACACCTGCATTCGGAGTGCCGAGGATTTATCTCGGGCAAACAGGACAAGACTTCCTGCCGTTTAAGGATTCCGCATTACGAATTCGCTTCCGGCTCGGCTGCATCTTCCTTTGACCGGAGATACAAGGATTACAATTTGAAAAATATATTCTATAGTTCGAATAAAGATTTATTTTTTCATTTAAAATTTATAAATTTTAAATAAACGAGCAGCAACGCGGCCACTTTTTCCTTTTTAACATGTTTGAATTGATATTTTGCAATTCTTCTATTAGGCGCATACTTTATACGACTTCGCATAATACGCTCTATTCCGATTAATTGATTATGAGCTTCATGTCTTTTTTTAAATAGAATATTTTATCGCAAAATTTCCTGTAGATAACAAAAATATTACTTATACGGGGCGCAATCCAAAAATTCATATTGAAAAATTGATAAAACTGATCCCAAAGTTAATTTTTTGGCTCATTCAATATGAATTCTTGGATTTCGCCCCGAATAATTATCATTTTCGTTATCTACGGGAAATTTCCGATCGAATATGCTCTTAGAATCGAAAAAAAATAATTTCAAAAAATTTGGTGACACTGGGTCTCGTGGACCCATGAAAATTTCAATTTGCAATGTCTTACCTTTCTCTTGAAGAAATCAGCTTTATTAAGGTTGATTCATTCAGAGACGATGCGAATCTGCCTAATTTTTTTCTCAATATGTTCCGTGGGCCTTGCACTTTATTCACCACACACCATACAAAACTCAATATTTTTTCTGTTTTTTTTAAATCAAGTAAAAATCGGACCATCGAATATTATATGGGTTAATAAAAAAAGAAGTACTAATAATTTATAATGAAAAATCTAATTATTCTATTAGAAATAATACTATTTAGAATACAATAACAGGATCGAGATTATTTGCATTAGACAGCCCTTTCACTCACACTGACATTTTTTGAGGTATTTCGAAAGGATGTTATAAATTTGAAACACTTGAAACACTATTCACTTTTCGTATAATTGAAAATAACACTGACACTCAATTGAACTTGTAGAATTTCTACGAAATGTTTTTTAGTAACAAACTATACCTGGAGAGACCCGACACGTCTTATCCCGACACTTTATACCGGCGTACTGATTCCAAATTTCATCATCAAACCGAACAATTAAAACCTTAATTGGTTTTTCCACTCGACCGATCACCATGGAAACCTTAATGACAGAGGGATTAACCAAAATTTGAAAATTTTTTTCCTCGTTACGCTCGACTAATTTTCTCTTTTTTTTTTAATGTTTACGATCCCCTAACTATTCAGGTATATTTGATATAATAAATGATAGAAAATTTTGTTGCAAGCTCTTCTAACATTATTACTCATACAAGTTATAATAAAAGTGAGCTGAGAAAATTTAGCGTGTTCAAGGATCTCCAGTCTGATTTTGTAAGATTCAAAAATAGGAAGATCTCAAAATTTCAAGTGGCAATAATATCTTTTCGTGCATGTCCTCGACGATATCGACTTCATAATAGGTAATTCCTGAAAATTTTTGCAAGACGAAATGAATGATTCAAACATCATGGTCATTATTTCGAAAGCAGCGGACATTGAATTTTTATTTTAAGGAGTAGAGATTAGCCAAAAGTTAATGCGCTCTATTCCGATTAATCGATTAGAGGCCTCATGTCTTTTTTAATATAGAATATCAAAAAATTTATTATTTATTTTAAAATATATATTTTTATTCGGTTCTTTTTTCGTTTATTTTATTTTTTCTAGTTTGATTTTTATAGGATTTCAAGGATAATTATTATCTTTTTTGCGAAAGGGATGTATTGAAAAATAATGTTTATCGGGTACGGCGAGAAGGCGAATATTCATGAGCGAGCTTTGCAACTCCGTTCGTCAACTTAATCGTCCGTTAAATTATTTGCAATTACTCGCATATGCGACATGTGTCTCGTCTTGTATTCTTCAATTGCGAACTGCGAAAACGACGATAATAGATCGAGAGAGCGTTGATCTCGTTTCCTTGAAACTCGAGCAGCGCGATTGCATTCCAATTGGAAAATTTTTCGATATTCGCACAGTAGCGAAGAATTAGTCGAGTATTAATATTTAATCGTTCGGCCAATTTTCACTTGGCAAAAAATGGGTATATGTGTTTGATATACTCTTACGAATATTGCCTTCGAGCCTTGAAAGAAAAACTTGTTTTCAGATAATTGCTCGATATTTGTAGAGCGAATAATTAATCAACAATTTTTTTTTAATTTCGATCAATTTTCAATCATGAAAAATCAGAAAATATCTTTGACGATATTTCCCAAATTGCCTTCGAAATTCAAAAAAAGGACATGAAAATGTTAAAATTCAAGTTAAAATTGATTGAAATTTATTTAAAAATTGATGTATTCTCTTCAAGTTCATATATATATATTCTCATATATATTCTCATATATATATATATGAACTTGAAGAGAATACATCAATTTTTAAATAAATTTCAATCAATTTTAACTTGTTAAAAAATTGGACAATATCTTTGACGATATTTCCCAAATTACCTTCGAAATTCAAAAAAAACTTGATTCCATCAAAATGTTCAAAATTTCTCAATATATATTTATTATGAACTCGAAGAGAATAAATCAATTTTTTAATAAAATTCAACCAATT
>JAPYYW010001791.1:0-38147 GCA_030522545.1 Cremastinae sp. A BG-2022a | reverse complement strand
AGTAGCATTTTCGTTATCTACAGGAAATTTCCGATCGAATAAGCTTTTAAAATCGAGAAAAAAAAATTCAAAAATTTTTGCCAATTTTTTAAGGTATACCCCTTTCCATTTTTTCAAAAATCTTCAAGGCGTCATAACATTTTGAAAAATTGATGAATTAATCTAATTCCAACGCCATTCGCTTCGTTTTGCAAAAAGCTTTAATAAGCACCCTTAATAAAGTAGATTTGGTCAAGAGAAAGTAAAAATATCGCTAATTGAAATTTTCATGGGTCCACGAGACCCAGTGTGACTCACCGAATTTTTTGAAAATTTTATTTCGATTTTAAGAGCCTAATCGATCGGAAATTTTCCGTAGATAAAGAAAATGATATTTGTTCTGGGCGAATTCCAAGAATTAAAATTGAATGAACCAAAAAACTGACTTTCAAATTAGCTTTTTGAATTTTTCCTGACCTTTTCTTCAGTTCTAATCCTTACCATTAAAGCTCGCAAATTTAATTATTCCGGTATACTGCTTAAAAAAACTCGATTTATATCCTGCAGACTTTTCTCCTATTTTAAAATATTCCTCTCTGACTTGGAACTGCCACGTAAATAAAAATTCTTCGAAGACACTGGATTCTTTGACGAAAGCGAAATTGGGAACTTGCCTCCTACTCTAACAAGATTTATTCTATCGCTAAATCTTTGAAAAAATAAATAAATAAAAATTCTGAAAAAAAAAAAACAAATTGAATCGGACATGGTTATCGAGACGATTTAAATAGGAGAATTTTGTGCGTGCAGGTTTGTGCAGTGACTTGAAAAAATAAAAACGACAACGACAATAATTTTTAAAACGAAGTGAATGCAGAGCTAAAAAAAGGGGTTGACTCGAAAATAAAATAAATTTAGTTTTAAGCGATCTATGTTATTTTTTGTTTAGACTTCTTTGATTTTTGGTTGTTTTTTTTAAATGATTAAAATAGAGGAGGAACGCGAACCATTGACTGTGAGGGGTGTCGAGTAGGAGGACGTTCCCGCCGCGTTCTCGGCCGTGCAAACGTAATCCCCCGCGTGTTTCGCGGTGATGACCGATATCATAAGCATGCTAACACGATCGGCGACCTTCTTAGTTATAACGCCGGATGAACCGCCCATCTCGAATCCCGGATAGCTCCAGCGTATCGTCAGCGGCAAATCGCCCGTTGGCACGATGCATTGAAGATTCGCGAACTCGCCCGCGTTCATCGGCAGCTTCGTGAACGCGAAATCTTGGACCGTAGGCGCCACTAAAGTCCATTTTATCTTTTATATCTTATCTCTTTTAAATTCTCTCGAATCCTATCCCACGAAAAAAGAAACGATTCAATATTTACCGCGAAAAATAAAAAAAAGAAATAAACATTCGTCTATACCTTTAATCACGATTTTCAAATGGACAAAATAACTCGTGACAGTTATCTTTTTTTTCATGGCATATTGAAGACATAATGAAAAGACTGAATTCGAATGAAGATTTTTTTCTATTTGCGGCAGTTTTTTCCACGAGAAGATAAAAAATTGTGTACTCGAAAAAATCAACATATGACTCTGGATTTTAAAAAATGAATCTTTTTTTCTATTCTGCGACAGTTTTTTTCACGACTTATGAGCGAAAATGGTAAAAATGTATTTTGGAACGCTCGGGCAACTTTGAAGCTGAAAGAACCGGAGATCGAGTGAATGAGACGAAGAATAAAGGAGCACGAACGGAGAACGAGCCAGGGACAGGTGTGCCCAGATTCGGGAACACCTGCCATTCTCCATCTCGCACACCCGGCGTGTTGCGAGTCTTCTTTTTTTTTTTCTTCCCCAACTCTCGGAGTCTAGAGATCGCCCTGACAACGGACGAACCCACGAGATCGAACAACGAGATTGTTAAAAATAAAATACAATATCACATTCCTTCGAAAATCCTGAAAGAAAATTATCGCTAGCCTAAAATTACTCTAAAAACATTTGGTGAATCGCTGTCGAATATTTTCTGGTCTTGAGATTCTGAAAATCCTACTGAAGTTCATTCGTTAGATTTTATGAGCAAAACACACGTGTCATTTCTGCAATTTTTCATTTTTTTTCATAATCGATTGATCATTGAAGATTTTTGTTTTATCAATTTGTAGATAAAGAATGGTTCAAATATTTCTTTGACACGTGTGTGTTACGACATTCGTTTCTGGGTGACTAACGAAAAATTTACAATATTCAAGGAAGATTGAATGTCTTTTATGCAATTTTGTTTTTTTAGAGAATCAATAAATTCTTGTACCGTCATCACCCAAAAAATGCTGAGTCAATATTGCTGGGCGTCAGGACAATTTTTTGATTAATTCAATCCAAGAAAAAAAATAATATTTGGAATTTTAGTTAAAATTTTTAACGTATATCTGAACAATAATATGTAATTTCACAGTTTTTTTTTAAGTTATTACTTTGTGTATACTTTTTCACATCATTTGACGAATATTTTCCAAAATTTTCTTATTTTTCAGGGAAACAATATCGACTCATTTATTTTTATCTTTTTTTGAATGGATGAAGGAAACGAATCGACTTACCCATGACTTGAACTTCGAGGGTTCCTCTCGCGCTGTATCCCTGAGCATTTCGAGCAACGCAAGTGTAAGTTGCCTGATCGCTGTGACGTTCGACGTTCTCGATTATGAGAGTTCCATTGGGGAAGACCTTTTGTTTTCTATTGATCGGAAGAACTCGAGTGTCGCGCTCCCAGACGATACTCTCGATCGGATAACCAGCAACTGGACATGTCACTCGAAGAGTCTCTCCGGCCACGATAGCTTTCTTGTCCATGTGACGAATGTAGGGCAAGCCGTAAACGTTGAGACGAGCCGCGTGCTCAGCTGATCCGACCTGTAATTCATTTTCATTTCATTATTATCATAAAATTATAATAATAAAATTATTATAACAAAATTTTCAAAAAATGAGTGTAAATTTATTTTTTTCTTTTTCGAACCTTAGACGCCGCAATGCACTTGTACAGTCCACCATCGTTGGTATGAATGCTCGAAATGTTGAGATGAGAGACGACGTCGCCGTTAACTTTGACGTACTGGCCAACCTGGAGCCGCTCGGTATTGGAAAGTCGTTTCCCATCGAGTTCCCAGGTTATTTCCGGAGTAGGATTGCCGCTCGCGATGCAGTTCAAAAATACGCTAGGTCCAGGTTGAAGGGTTTCCTCGGCGAAGGCTTTTTTTATCTGGGGTGGCTCAACTACAAAAAATCAATATTTTTATTACTAAATAGCAGGTTACAGAGGCTCGGACGCTTCACGCCCTCGCGGTAATTTAAAAAAATTATCCAAAATTCAGTTTTTTTTTGGATTTTTTTATATGAATTCTGGGATTGCGCTCAGAATAATTAACATTTTTGTTATCTACGGGAAATTTCCGATCGAATAGGCTCTTAGAAACGAAAAAAAAATTTTCAAACAATTTTGTGAATTCTTACAGGGGTCACACCGGGTTTTTGTGGACCCATGAAAATTTCAATTAGCGATATCTTTTCTTTCTCTTGATAAAATCTACTTTATTACGAGTAATTTTTAAAGATTTTTGCAAAACGAAGCGAATGGCGCAGGAATCAGATTAATTAATCAATAATTTCAAAAGTTATAACGCCCTGAAGATTTTTGAAAAAAATGGAAATGGATTTTTTTTATACCTTCAAAAATTTGTATAAAAATTTTGAATTTTTTTTCTCGTTTTTAAGAGCCTATTTGATCGGAAATTTCCTGTAGGTAACGAATATGCTACTTATTTGAGGCGAAATTCAAGAATTCATATTGAAAAATTTAAAAAACTGATCCAAAAATCAATTTTTTGGCTTGTTCAATATAAATTCATGAATTGAGTCCTTTCTTTTGATGAAATCAACTTTATTAAGAGTGATTTTTAAAGATTTTTGCAAAATGCAAAGAATGTCGCTAGAATTATGTTAATATATGAATTATTTTAAAAGTTATCTCGTCTTAAAGATGGTCATTTGTCAAATATTTTTTAATATTCCGTTTCCGCTGCAATTTCGGAATAAAAAGTATATATAAACATTCTTCAGTTAAAATGCAATATCTAATAAAAATTTAAAGTCAATCCATCGTCTAGTTTCATAGTTTCGTGGACACAACCATACGGAAGCTAAATTTTTTTATTTCCATTACTTATACTTTACTTGTTAAATAGTTAGTTAATAAAAATGTACTTCCAGAAAATTACTACGAAAAGCATGCAAGTTATTTTTTTATTTTCTTCATCGATTGATTCTAACTGAATACGAAATGAAACCTTTAAAAGACCTTTATAAAAATAACTCTACAATAATTTCCATAGTTTCATTTTTAAAAAAAGTGTTTTTTTTTGGATCTTGCAGATAGGATTGAAAAAAAATGTGCATTTGAAATATAAGAAAAGAATAACTCACATCTTCCTCCAAGTTTCAATTCAGCGGTCGCTTGAGCGCTCTCTTGGTCGTTTCTGACGAAGCACTGGTACATTCCCTTGTCCTCTTTCTTGACGCTGTCGATCCTGAGAACGGGTTCCTCCAGTCCCAGAAGTTTTCCGTCTTTGAGCCAGGAGATAGTTTTTATCGGATTTCCGTGAACGTTGCAGGTGAAGGTGGCGGGTCTTCCGAAGTCGACGGTCTGGGTACGGGGCTCGATTTCGGCGGCCAGAGGCGCGGTTACGGTCAGGACAGTCTCGACGCTCTCACCGCCGACGGAATTGTTCACGATGCACAGATATTTTCCAGAGTCCTCAACCCTCGCCTCGCGAATAATCAAAGTTCCGCTCACCTGACGAACGCGCTCGTTCAACTGGACCGGCTGTCGCCTCGTAGTACCATCGATAAATTTGTACCATCTGCAACACAACAAGCAGAACAGAATCTCATGTCGACGAGCCATCTTTTTCCCAGTTTTGATTTTTTCTTCAGCCTATATCGATCTTTTCAACGAAAAAAAAACCTAACGGACTGCAACCCGATACGAGGTACATACCATTTACTTTTCACCAATTATTGATCTTGTTGAATAAAAAATATTTAACGCTTAACATTTTATTTCGGGCATTTTTTAAAGCCCCTTTTTATCATATCTGTTCTTTATCCATTATTTTTTTCATATTATTTTGTTTTAGAGGTTAAAAAAGTTACTTTACTTTTTTGTAATAGATGATACACAATAAATTTTGTGAATTAATTTTAAACAAAAAGAGAACGATGAAAAATATTTAACGTCACAGAAAACTGAAGTTTTTTAAAAATGTATTATCAATGATGAAGTTTCATTTATTTTGTAGGGAGAAAAATAGTTGTTTTCTTTGATTGAAAAAATGTTTTTGGTATGTACCTAGATATCGGGGCAGGAAATCCTTGGACCGCACATACGAGTGCCAGGGAACGATTCTCTAATCCCAGATATTTATTAAGACCGTCTCCAGTACCCTTCGGTGCTGAATGACCGGACGGTTCTGAAAATAAAACGAACGAGACTGTCCCTTATCCAATAAAAATTATCCTCACTTTCCTAAGTCTTGAAAAACGTTTAAAGCCCTCTCTTCCTCCAAAAATATCGACAAGTTATTTTCCCTACAGAGCTGACATTAATCCTAGTTAAAAATAGTAATAATGAAAAATAAAAAGCACTCAACGATACTCACGTAATTTTACGAAGATCCAAAATGAATTTTTTTCCTCGTCTGGCTCTCTCGAGTCAATTTATTAATTTATTTGTCAAATATACTAAACTTACCTCGAGCTTTTTGCAGATTTCTCCTCATTGGCGATCGAGCTTTTTTCTAACTACTGTTGCAAATAAAACCATGCGATATTGCTTCAAATTTAACATAAAATAAAAATAACAAATCGAAGGGGACGAAACGAATGCGGATTTTTTAACTAAACAAATGTTATTTCTCTTCGGTTCTTTTTTTTTAATAATCGAAGGTCTTCGTGTACCTGGTGACCGGAAGGGGATGTGCCTGAAGGGAATGACTGAGAGCGACGTTCTGTCCTCGAGCTACGAAAACGACCTCCCAACCCTCAAATTTTTTCCCCGTGGTGCGAGGAGCCACCTCGCCGGTTCCTTCTGAAATTCGAAGGATCCAACTTCGAGCTTCGATAGAAACTTTTCATTTTTACATAATTCCACTCCGATCCTCGGGCATTTTATAAATTTGAACAATTTGAAAAAAAGAACACTCGAATCCCAATTACGATTCTGCATATTTTTGCAAATAAATTGCAAAAAAATATGCATTAAAAGTGTTGAAACGTGAATTTATTCGTGAATAAATTTCTGAGAAAAGCTTAGGCAACGATTCGTTGTGATGCAATGTCGAGTCCATGGAAAAAAGTGAGCCTCGATCCGAACCGAGAGGGAGGCGAAAAAAATAACGAGTGCGAATATCAAGAAGAACTTTCACGACCTTTTCTTCCATGAGATTTCTATTTTCGTCATTTTGTTAGAGGTTATGAAGAATGAGAGAGCGGAAGTACCTCGTGACTGGAACGGGGGAACCCTGAATAGCGCAATCCAGTGCAACGACTCCGTCGCGCGAAACCCCCACGAGCTTTCCGCCCTCGTAGCGTTCACCCGCTATTCGGGGAGCGACGTTGCTGTTCGGTTCTGCAAATACACATTTAACTACCTCCATATACGAAAACAAACAAAAATTTTCGCGAAACTTTTTTTTAAAAAACACATTTTCCCATCTTTAACGAATAGTTTGCAAATAAAATAAAAATTTTCAAATATTCTTAAAAATCAATCAAGTTCATTTATTTAAAAAGTTTGAAAATTAAATTTCACATAAAATAATAATAATAAAATAATATTCTTCCCTGGAAAATTGGATTGGAAAAAAAATTGATTTGAATTGATTTGTTTCGAACAAAATAAATACCAGTTAAAATTTCTAAAAATCAATCATGTTCTAATCAAGTTATTCATTTATAAAAAAGTTTAGATATTAAATTTCACGTAAAATAATGAAAGTAAAACGTTTTTTATCTGAAATAGTAATTTTTCTCCCTAGAAAATTGATTTGTTTCGAACAAAATAAAGACCAGTTAAAATTTCTAAAAACCAATCAAATTCCAATCAAGTTTATTTATAAAAAAGTTTCGATATTAAATATCCCATAAAATAATGAAAGTAAAACGTTTTTTGTCCGAAACAATAATTTTTCTTCCTGGAAAATTGATTTCTTTCGAATAAAATGAAGACAAAATGAAAATTTTATGAAATAAAAGATTAAAATTCAAATTAAAAAATGTTAAAAACCTATGAAAAAATATTTCATCTTTAAAATTTTGAATGGAAATATTCAAGAAGTTATATTAATTGGAGAGCGATTTTTTTCGAGGTTGCTCGGAGGCGGAAGACCGTGCCGGCTTATCACGTAACTCGGGACAATAACCCGCGTAGCGCAACAAAGTAAACGCTGGGACAGCATACTCGGGGCCTTTTATCTCGAGCAGTACGCTCGCGACGAGGTATGCATCGTTTTTTGATCGGGGATCATGTACCTGAAGAAGGGCGAGGGGAAGCCTTGCACCGGACACGTTAATCCAACCGTATTATCTATCGGGAGTATCCTCCGCATACCGTTCGATTCCTTGTCTCGAACGTTCGGTGGTACGCTGCCGCTCGGCTCTGCAAACCCCCCAGAATCCATCATCAATTTACCCTTCCATTCCACAGCCTTTTCCACTTTTCATTCCATACGGTCTATCACAAATTTCGATAGAAAAGCCAAAAAGTCAAATCCATTGAAATATTTGAAACCAAATCAGTATACCAAATATTCTTATAGCTTTAAATTATAAATATTTATTTTTAATTTTTAAAATACTCTCTTGATCTCGATGTATATATAGGAGAAACATTTTTCGCATTATTTGTAAATTACTGTGATTAAGCCCTGATGAGAAATGAAAAAAGTGAACGCTGGGACAATCAGGCAATCTTTCCCTCAGGGAACGTAATTATCATCAAAATAAAGACATGGTCCGAAAAAGGGAGAGCATCAGTTGGCATACCTGAATATTGGAAGTGGATTAGCTTGAGCTTGACAGAGCATGGTTATCGGGGCACGAATTTGCACCGATAAGACCGTTATCTTGGCCGTGGGGGGGATACGAGGCGCGGCTCCATTCACAGGTTCTATCAAATGGTACAAATAATTCTTATCAATTATTCTGGGTTCAAGTTCACACGAGATTCGCTACCTGAATGTTGGGAGAGGGTGGCCCTGAGCTTGACAGAGCATCGTCACTGACGAGCCGATGACACCCCCGAGAACGTCGTATTTCGCGGTCGACGGGACTCTAGGCTTCGCACCATTCACAGGTTCTGACAGATATCAATTTAAAACTCATTGTTACCAAGAAACACGATAAAATCGTTTCACGACCTACGCATTAATAATTCCATCGATTATTTTATATTTTAAACATTTTTATCGGCAATCGCTTTTTAAATGTTTTATTGCCAGATTATTTTAGAAATATTTTTATTCCATTTTTGTGAAATTCATTTTTCATTCGTGTTTTTTATGAAATGACTTTTTAAAATTAGGAAAAATAAGTTTTTAAGGTAGTTCTATAGTTTTATCGAGTATTTAAGATTTATGCTCTCCCATAAGAGCCCGTGTTAAATATTGCGATTTTCAATCCTAAATATATCTTGAAATCTAGATAGTGAAGCGTCTTAAAAATTAGCTCTTTATTGCACTTCAAAGAAGCTTCCTCAAGTTTTTTTTTAAACATCCTAAAGTTATGATTTTTAAAATTTTCATGCATACGTAGCAAGTACAAGTCACCTTGAATGATCTTGAATTTTGAGTATCTTGTTCTCGAAACAATTTGCAACAATTTTTCTCAATAAACTTAAGCTAAAAAACGACAAGATATCGAGATAAATTGAAATAAAAACTTTTGATTTGACTGTACCTATAGAACTACCTTAAAAATTATAAGTGTTGGAGGAATGTTCAATTCTGCAAGGTGTGTCGATAATTTTACCTGAATGCTGGAGCGGGATGAGCCTGAGCCTGACAAATAAGAACGATGTTGGTATTGGCGTGTCTTTCCATAAAGCTTCCTTTCTCTCCTAAAATCGAGGGTGCCTTGCTCCCTACGGGTTCTATCGAGCCCCATCATTAACAATTATTTACGAGACGTAAATAAACGAACAAAACTCGCTACGTTTTAAAAATGATCGAACCTGAACGCTGGTGTAGGGAAAGCCTGTGCGTCGCACAGCAAGCTCACTTCGTCCGACTTCGCGACAACGAACGAGTCCGATTTTGCGGACTTTGGAAATTTCGGCGAGACCCGTCCCGCCGGCTCTGATATCAGCCACATAACAAATTGATAGTTTTATTACATAAAATGGAATTCAAATTTCTCGTACGCATGACGAAAAAAATATAGAAAGATTGGTATTTAAGAAGGAAATAATTTTAAAGAATAAACAATTAAAAAAAGAAATGATGAATGACAAATCATCAGGACCGGTGTGTCAATATCAAGGATTCCTCTCATCTCTTTTTTTAAAGAGAGGAAGAAAATTATTTTTAATAATCCTGCATCGATCATTAAAAATTATTTACCTGAACATTGGGACAGGGTAACCTTGTCCCTGGCAGGGGACCACGATGTCTTGACCAGCTCGTCTTTTCATCGAGCTTCCCTCTTCGCCAACGATCGCCGGAGCTTTGCTACCGACCGGCTCTGCATTCCAGATTTTAAGGTAATTTTAAGGAAATTCAAGGAACGTTCTAATCTTGTGTACAGTTTTTTTTCAATACATCCTGTCAATCAAATGAATATAAAATTTACCTAAAATTCGGAACTGGGTAACCCTGAGCTGGGCAGGACATCACCACGCTCGTATTTGCAGCTTTGGCTTTCCAGCCACCTCGCAATTCGCCCGTTACCGCGGGAGCTTTGCTTCCTACCGGCTCTGTGATCGTAAATATGAAAGAATGCAGAGCCTACGTTTAAAATTGGCAGATTCAAGGTCCAAATAAAGTTTAAAAAGGTTTTTCGAAAGAAAAAGAATTTGAAAGAAAACTTGGCTCGTTTAAATTCATTTCAAGACCAACGAAGTAATGTAAAATTAAGAATAATGTCATTGGCGAGTTCATCCGGAGTTTCCAGACGAGTGAAAAAAAAATGATATACCTGAAAGATGGAACTGGGTAGCCCTGCGCCGGACAAACGAGAACGACGCTCGATTTTTCGCTCTTCTGAATCCACCAACCCTTTATCTCACTCGTGAACGTCGGGGCTTTGCTTCCGACCGGTTCTACTCGATCAACATCGAAAGTAAACTTAGTTACGAAATTCCGGAATGCCTGAACGCGGGTACGGGTATCCCTGGGCACGATTTCAAGCGAAAAATTGGATCTTCGATCGAGGGAGAGAAAGTTTACCTATAAGAAGGTACAGGATAGCCTTGGGCAGGACACGACATGACGATGCTCGAATTTGCCATCTCAACGAGCCACCATCCCTTCACGACACCCGTGAACGCGGGCGCTTTGCTCCCGACCGGTTCTGAATCATGCAAAATGTTTCAAAATGAACAAAATGAATTTTCATCCCGAGAATCATTACGTAAGAAGTCCTAAATGCAAATGACTGGGCAACCCTGGGTCTCGATTTTCCAAAATTTCGTGAGATTATTCACGGTCTAATTGATCAAAGACAAATCGGATTACCGGAAAGACGGGACGGGATATCCTTGCGCGGGACACGTCAGGACTAGGCTCGAATCGGCGCTCTGTCTCATCCAGCCACCTTTGAGAATACCCGTCAACGCCGGAGCTTTGCTTCCCACTGGCTCTAAATTGGGCAATTAGCAAACGTCATTCCCTGCTTCATCAATTCATTTATTTGCATCAACACATTGAAAGCATCAAAGTAAGAGCTTCGCTCGATCGTTCAACATTTTCCAAGGTCACTATTAATGCGATTTTAACATCACAATTGTCATATCAAGATTGCAATTGACATTCAAAGGTTTTAATTGCCATTTTTGAATCTTGGCAGATCATTTAAAAATCATAAGTCATTTAAAGATTGAAAATATCAAATTTTCCTGTCAGAAATTTACAAAAAAAAACCTTCCCATACGTATGAAAGAAAAAAATGAAAAAAATACCTATAAGTTGGAACAGGGAACCCCTGAGCAGGACAAGCCAATGTCAAGTCCTGGCCGGCCACTTTGTCGTACCAAGCTTTTCTCAGATCACTCGAGAATTTCGGTCCCTTCGCGCCGACCGGCTCTGCGCACAAAATTCGATCGTACCGAGTCTCACGAGGCTTACTTATTTCAATTTCGAGAGATTTTTCAGAGCCAAGAAATAAATTTGATGGCAAATAAATTGTACCTTATGACTGGAACTGGATACCCCTGGGCCGTGCACGGCAAGTTGACGTCCGATTTTATCGGACGAAGGAAGAAGAAGGATTTTACGTCGCCCAGAAACGCGGGCGCTTTACTGCCGAGAGGCTCTGCTCGAAAAAACAAAGACATCGATCAGTTTGAAGAACGATCGAAAAGAGACGAAAAACAGAAACTATAAAACGAAAATAAATAAATCTATAAAATTCTAAACTTTGAAATAAATAACAGTATTTCTCTAATAAAAAAGTTTACGATCAAGATGTTTAGTAATGAATTCGAGTATTTTTTTAAGAGATATCAATTCGTTTGTAGAAAAATATTTTTGTAATAAAAATCTGCCAATTTTAAACAAATAAAAAGTACTATATTTTTAATATTATTTTCACCAGAGACATTGGCGATTTATTGTAAAAAAGCTTTGTATGAAAAAGCATAAACAGTAATAAAATTAAAAATTTAAAAAGGCACAAAGAACAATTGGAAAAAAGAATTTCAATAAATTGAAAACTTTGAAATATTGAAACTGAAAATAATTAAATTGGCAGACTTGTTTTAAAAAATTTTAATAATTGTTTGTGTATTTATAAAGGGATTTCTTGACTAATTTATAAATTTTCAATACATTGCACAGTGCTTGAATAGTTTGAATGTAATGTAGATAAAAAATTTATGCGACAAGGCCTTCCGCGTGCTCTCGTCATCAGAGCCTCTCTCGCGAAAAATTAAATAACCCTCGGTGACTCGTTAATCGTTTGTCTCTTGTTTGAACGTGCATCCGCGAGTCCCTCGCGTCCTTTGACGTGTACATACTATTCCAAGTAATTAAAACCAAGCTCGGCCTTCTTTGGCCTTGACTACGTACTGTTACAATTTTTTAATTGAATTTTAAATTCCTGGCTAACATAGAATCATTTCTAACATAAAATCTACTGAAACGTTTTTAATTCATCTTTACGCGTCGATATTTTTATTGTAATTTAATTTCACGAGCAACACCGCAGCCACTTTTTTTGATACGTTGATACTTTTTTTGATTTATTCATTATTTCATTTTTTTAAAAGTACTTTGAAAAGATATTATAAATTTGAAACACTAAACTATTCACTTTTTGTATGATTGAAAATTAGTAGAACTGACACTCAATTGAACTTGTAGAATTTCTACGAAACGTTTTTCGGTTCGTCTTACCCCGACACTTTCTACCGGGCTACTGATTCAAAATCCATTCGAAAATTCAAGTAATTAACACCTTAATCGGTTTTTCCCTCGACCTCGACCGATCACCATGGAAACGATAATGACCGAGGGATTAACGAAAATTTGAAAATTTTTTTTCCTTGTTACGCTCGACCAATTATCTCTTTTTTTTTAATGTTTACGATCCCTGAACTATTCAGGTACATTTGTTCAGGTATATTGAATATAAATAATATAAAATTGTGTTGCAAGTTTTTTTCATATGAGCTGAGAAAATTTAGCGTGTCCAGGACTTCCAGCCTGATTTTTCGAGAATCAAAAATAGGAAAATCCAAAAATTTCAAGTGGCGATATCTTTTCGCGTTCTCGACCAAATCGACTTTATAATGGGTAATTCCTGCAAATTTTTGCAAGACGAAATGGATGGTTCAAACATCAAGATGATTATTATTTCCAAAGCAGCCCGCGTTGAATTTTTTTTTAATTTTTAAGTAGAGATTAGCCAAAAGTTAATACGCTCTATTCCGAAGAATCGATTAGAGGCTTCATGTCTTTTGTAATATAAGATTTATTTATTCCTACCTAGAAATAGGCGCTGGATGGGCTTGGGCATTGCAGGCGAGGCTGACATCCGAATTTTTCATTTTCGTCAAGAGAGAAATTTTCGCTTCGCCGGAAAAGGCCGGAGCTTTCGTCCCGACAGGCTCTAATTTTAATCATCGTTTCAAGGAAAATGAAAAGTGACAAACGTTTTAATGAGTTTTTTAAAAATTCTCGAATTTACCTAGTCGTTGGTACAGGGCTCCCCTGGGCGGCGCAAAACATCGCGGTATCCTGTCCCTCTTGTCTCCCTATCGTTCGACTCAGGTCGTCCGTATTCAGGGCCGGTGACTTAGCACCCACTGGCTCTGAAAGGAGTCACCAGATCGAATCACTCTCTCAGATTTTTTCAAACACTATTTTTCCCTCTTTAAAACTACTTTTCACACCGATTAACTACCTAGACAATATCAAACGAACCCTGAAAACTCTCGCCTAATCAAATCGAAAGGACAAACGAGAAAATCTATCGAGGAGAAGAATCAAAAGTGTTCGAGGCAGGAGTCATGCGTTTCCAAGGAAAAAAAAAGAATATTTTTTTTAGTTATATATTTGAAATTCGCGTGATAGATAATACCTTGCGATTGGAGGAGGACTCCCCTGTGCATTGCAGACGAGAGCAAAATCTCTGCCTTTGTGCCTAACAAATGCACTGAGCGAGTCATCGGTTGAAAACATTGGTGCTTTGAGTCCAACAGGTTCTGACGTACGGTCGAGGGAGAGTGAAAAATAGATAGAAAATTGAATGAGATGAGAGAAAAATAGCGGAAAATGAAGAGAGCTTATTTTGATTTAGGAGCGAGTTAAAGCTCGTATCAGCAATGACCTCAATCGAATCAATTGAGCCAGGACAGGGTACACCTAGCAGATTTTTATTGCACAGTTCACCAGCACTCCGTCCGACCTACTTTTCTGAGCATGCAGCTCAGCAACTTAATAATGGATCGCTAGGCTCGTCGGCAAACTCCGATCACCTCGATGCTCACATCAATTCTCAACAAATAAGCGACTTGATACTAAAATCAAAAGTGACGTAATTGCATCTGATGCGTTTTTACGTCACTTTCAACTTTCGTCATAATTTGTTTTAATTCTAACTCTTTTTTCCCCTACATTTACAATTGTTTAAAAATCTATTTGAACTACGATTCTTTTTTCTTGCAAGAACTCGTGTACAAATTTTAATCTTCGATTGCTAAAAGTGAACAATTTTTATTTTTCCTCCAAAGGTTTATTTCTTACCTCGCAACCGGAACCGGACTTCCCTGCGCATTGCATTCCATCGCGATATCGGAATCTTTTCGTCTAGAATAACCGCTGAAGGAAACATCGCTCGAAAGTTTTGGAGCTTTCAGTCCAACAGGCTCTGAATTTCGTGTATTAAATCGAAAAATTACGTTTACGTCCGAAACAAATGTCTACAGAGGGTCTTAGAAATGAAATCTGGAACAGGGTGCCAAGGGCTTTTTTACCTAGCTATCGGAGGTGGGCTTCCCTGAGCGTTGCACTCCATAGAAATGTCAGATTTGTATCGTCTGGCGTAAGCACTCGAAGACAGATCGTTCGAAAGTTTTGGAGCCTTCAGTCCAACGGGCTCTGAATTTTATTTGTTAAATCAAACAATTACGTTTGTATACGTCCAAAATGAATTTCTGTATGGAATCTTAGAGACAAAATGTGGAACAGGGTACCGAATGCTTTCTTTTACCTAGCAATTGGAGGTGGGCTTCCCTGAGCGTTGCACTCCATGGAAATGTCAGATTTGTATCGTCTGGCGTAAGCACTCAACGAAAGATCGTTCGACAATTTTGGAGCCTTTAGTCCAACAGGTTCTAAAAGAATATTATATAGAAAAAAATTTTAACGATCTGCAATTGATCCTAATTCGAAGAACGAGTTCATTTTTAATAAAAGAAAAAAATGAAAAAATATTGACGAGAAACTGGGACAGGGTGTGTTCGAAAATGTCAATTCCTCATTGAATAGGATTGAAAATTCTCTAAAGAATCAAATTTGGATGAGATGTACCTCGACAAAGGAATTGGATTCCCTTGGGCATTGCACTGGAGTGACAAAGCTGCGCCCTGTCGTCTCGTGTAGCCACTGAACGAGCTGTCGCTCGAGAATTTAGGCGCCTTCGAGCCAACTGGTTCTAGGATTAAGAGGGACAAAGAAAAATACTTTTACTCTCAGAACGAAATATATGATAGGGACAGGATAACCCGAATCTCGAACTATATTTGAAAATAGTGATGTAAAATGACAATCTCATAAAAAATAATTTAAAAGAGGTGAATACAAAATCGAGGCATCAATTTACCTTGAAATTGGAGGCGGGCTACCCTGAGCGTTGCACTGCAATGACAAATCTGAGTCTTTTCGTCTCGTGTAAGTGCTAGAGGAACTGTCACTCGCGAATTTCGGAGCTTTTAATCCAACTGGCTCTATTGAAAAATAGACGAAACTATTCAGAATTTATATCCTAATTTCTCTGCTTTACCTTGGGAAATTTTTATCTCAATTTTTATCCAAATGCACTTGGGACAGGGTTGCAATACCTTTTTTTTCACGAACGCGACATTTACCTTGTGATTGGAGGAGGACTGCCCTGAGCGCTACAGACGAGTGCCACATGGCTCCCTTTTCGTCTTGAAAAAGTTCTCGACTCGTCGTCATTGGAAAACGATGGTGGTTTTAATCCAACGGGTTCTGGACGATGAAAAATTCAATGAAAAATAATAGAAAATATTCATCATCCAGTTTTTCATTCGAAAATAGATTGGGAATACTTTTTTTTTCATTATTTGCTTACTCAGGAGAAAATTAATGAGATTTTATACTAAGAAAATAAAATATAAAAAAATTCTCTCGAGGGACAGGGCTCACCCCGTGCAATATTCTCAGAGCTTCGACTAGAAAATAGTCTGTTGCGAAACGAGGAACGTTCTCGAGTGGCCAGGAAAAGCCAACATCATTAAGATCGTCCGCGACTCGAGATTTCTCTCCTCGTCGAAAGGTCGTTAACCCACTTTCCGAATCGTCAAGTTCTCGCCTCGCTCGCCCCTTACTCTTTTCTATCGATCGGGCAAGAACCCTCGCTGCAACGAACCCTTGGATGAAATTCTCACCTAGAGAGAGCGATCGGATAAGCCTGGACCGGACACAGCAACGCCGTCGATAGATTCGATCGAACTTCGACCAGCTCGATTTTCCGATTCACCGCCAATTTCGGTTTTGAGCTCGAGCTCGGTTCTGGTTTTCCATTCAGCATCATTGAAAGCAGGACATTTTAATAAAGTTAAAACTTTCGAGAGATTATATTATAAATTAATCCCTGGACAAGAGCCACCGCGCTTTTAACATTCACCATCCGATAAAGATCTCTTTTTAAAGTAATTTTCATTTTCATGAATAATTTTTTTCTTAATCAAGATATCAACACTGTAAATTTTTGTACTTTGTAATTATTTAAAATCCTTTAAAAATGGTTTTAGACATCACGACCCAGAGATTGCAGATTTCCTGAAAAGAGACCGTACAGAAACTAACTAACCGTGAAATGGGTACAGGAAATCCTTGCGCAGGACAAGTCAGAGAGATTTCAATGCCTTGGGGAGCCGGCGTGAGAACTTTAATATCAGCGTTTGTAAATTTCGGCTTGGCACTGGTGACTGGTTCTACAGATCCGAAAAATCGAAAAAAAATGAAGATAAGACGAGATCGAGTGGACATATTGCAGAAAAATGTACCTGAAGGCGGGAACAGGGTAACCTTGCGCAGGACACATGAGGGTGCAGTCGTCCTCGTTGACTCGGACTGTCACCTCGAGTGTTCTCACGGAGACTCCGGAAAACTTTGGCTTAACTGCCGCCATTGGTTCTGCCCAATTTTTAATAATTTAAAAAAAAACACTAGAAAAATAATTTCTTGCTGCTCGAAAGAAACTTTGCCAGTTATCAAACGACAAGTCAACAATTGTCAATTAAAAAATAGAGAGACAAAGGACAATTATTCCTGAACGCGCAATAATCAATTTACCTGAATGTTGGAGTAGGATAACCTTGAACTGGACACATGAAAGTCGTCGAACCGCCCCGAAGGATGGTAGGATTCATGGATTTAACGTCGAGCGCAGTCAGCTTTGGCTTCGAGTGCGAAACTGGCTCTGGATCATAGGAAATGCAACGCAATGCACTTTTCAGGAAAACTCAGAACTTTTTTTTTTATAGGAACAACATTTCTGGATCTCCAGTAGAGGTTTTTGACAATTTCACGAATAGTCCGAGAGGAGAACTTACTTGAAAACTGGGACAGGTTGGGCCTGCGCTGGACACAAAAGAGTCGAGCCTTCGCCTTGCCTGATCTCAAAAGTTCGACTCTTGTCAATCGTCGAGAATTTTGGCCTCGCAAAGCCGAGAGGTTCTACAATTTTTTAATAACCAGATACATATCACCGAGAATTGAAGTAGAAAAAAAAGAGTATTGAAAAAAAATCTCAAAAAACATTTTACGAGTTTAAAAAACTGTTTAACTAGGACAGGGTACGAATGCCTTCAGCTTTAATTCCTAAAACTTCATGATCTCCGAACCTACCTAAAAGTCGCAACGGGATAAGCCTGAGCCGGACAGAGCATCGTGAAGCTCGCGCCTTTGACTGCTCGAAGACCGACGTCGTTCACGGATGGAAATTGAGGCTTGGAACTCGAAGCAGGCTCTAGAAAACAATTACGGACCGATCAACGCGATAGTGATCAAATTATACTCAAGAACCTGGCTGGAAGAGGGCAACGACTCGAACTCACTCGAACTATCAATTGTTAAGAAAAAAATATCTTAAACTAAAATTTTTGTCTATAAATGTACTGTTTTTATAACTCAATATAATTAAATCCAGTAATTAAAAAAAATTCAATTTGAACCAGGCGAAAAGTCATTGCTCTGGAGTAAACGATCCAGAAATCAATTTCCTATAATTAACTCCCAATTAATAGCTAACCATCATTATTTCATTAATCCCAAATTAGGTCACAGCTAAGTTCAATCTCGGGAACATTCATTTTCTGAAGTAGACTTTGGTCGGAGGCGACGAGAAAACACGCGATGGAGCAAAATAGCGTTTTCATTGATACTTTCGTGAGCGTACCTATAAGCGGGTACTGGGAAGCCTTGCGCGGGGCAAAGTAGCGTGACGCCTATCCCCGAGGCTGCTGAGAATCGTTGCAGATCGCTAGTACCGGATATTTGCGGTCTGCTACTCGAGGCCGGTTCTAGCAAGTAAACACGTATTACTCCACATATTAAAACGAGCTTATTCGCCATTATGTCTATTTTTCGTCAATATATTTATAAACTTTGACGAATAATATTATTTTTCACGATAAAATAGTTAACACCATTTTTACGAGTCAACTTCTACTTTTATCGTTATTTTTATTATTTAAAAAATTATTTTATTTCATTTTTTCACTCAAGTTAAACATTTTGAGGGTGAATTTTTTGATTTTTTTTTACCTGTACGACGGTACAGGAAAAGCTTGTGCTGGACACATGAGGGTCATCGCGCCACCGAGCATCACCTTGAACGCTTGAGAATCAGCGAGTGACGGAAATTTGGGTCTGGCGCTTCCAGCCGGTTCTGCGTATCGATAAAAATTCAATAAATTCTTCAAAGAACGAATTTGCGGCGAGTGCATGAATGCACAGGAAGAAGGCACGTTTGAGAAGAAAGGAAAAAAAAGAGACATTTTAGCAGATGTTGGGAAATACGAATTATTACAGTAATAGGGGTAAAATGGAACACTTGGATTATTTAAGAAAGGTACGACTGCAATTTTTTAGAATCACACGAGTGACAAAAAATTGCAAGTTGATGCAGTTGTTCAAAATATTCATCGATTATTATTGATGCTTTTGAGATTTTGATTGATTATCAATTCAAGTATAAAATATATTTAATTCTACTATAAAAATATATACCCTTCAAAAATAAGCAGAATAGTTGTCTCTCTGTAATAAAATCAAGTATTGAAACAGATTCATAAAATTTTGAATCAATCGCGAGAATTACTTTTAAAGATGTTGAATTCACTATTTAAATGAACTCAAGATTAAAATGAATAAAATTCGACGAAAGATCCATTTTACCCCAGGAAAGGGAGGACTTGCGTGACTCCGAAGCGAGATCCATACCTCGAGAGTGGAGAAGGGTCAGACCGGTGAATGGAACGCGAACGGAACGAGAAAGACAGTTGGAAGGTGACGATTGAAAGGATTTCGACGTTATTGTACCTGAATACTGGAACGGGGAAGGCCTGCGCCGGGCAGAACAGAGTTTGGCTTTCCTTCTGACGAATCGCGAAGGCGTTTATCGTATCGGACGTCGGAAATTTTGGTCTTGCACTGCCCACGGGTTCTGCCACGTTAACAATTTTTTTTCACCCGAAAAAAAGGAGAAATTCAACAGTGATCATCATTCTTTCATGATCAATTTTATTCATTTTATATCGAATTGCTACTGTATGTCCATTAAAAAGATTTTCTACGAAAATCTAATTTGCTTTTAAACGACGATAATCCGAAACCTGAAAGCTGGAACGGGGATATCTAAAATGCTCTTCAATGGTACCGAGAATTTCTCGTAGGTGTGAAATGGGCACAGCTGGACTTTGATAAAAGTATCGGCTTTTGTAACTGGCCATTAAAGACCCGCGCGTGGGACTCCAGACGCGTTTCACTGTGTTCAAGGCATTCTTTCGCATACGCTGAGCTATTTTAAGAACGATTGAATCGGCCTAAGAATGATTTTTTGAATGAAATATGCTGGCATGAAATCGGCGATTTGATTCACACGAAACATCTTGAAACATTAAATTCTACGAGCTTGTTGAATGATTAATTTCACATTTGTATATATGTCGTACGAAATACGCTGGCAAGAAATCGACAACTTAATTGACAAACCATCATGAAATATTAAATTCTACGATCTCGATGAACGATTAATTTCATGGCTAAATATTGATGTACCTGAAAGCTGGTACGGGAAATGCCTGTGCCGGACAGAAAAGTGTCAATGGCCTGTCAAACTCGACGGAGTATGCTCTCAGTGTTTCCGTCATCGTGAATTTTGGTTTCGCACTAGCGACGGGTTCTGTTGATCGACAAATAAAAATTACACCAACATTCGTCCCTAGAACCTGATAATTAGGTCTTGAAGACCTGGACGAAAGTCATTGACGAATTTTTCTTGAAACCTTTATCGTCTTTGATGGAATCTCAATGAAATATCAAACGGAATGTAAATGTACCTGAAAGCTGGTACAGGATAAGCTTGTCCTGGGCAGAAAAGGGTCTGAGCTTCTTTCTCTTGGGCCATATAAGCTCGCAGAGTGTCCGTCATCGGGATTTTTGGCTTTGCGCTGTTCACGGGTTCTAAAGTCGATTCCCCACAAAAAAATACATTTTAATTCCCAGTATACGTTTTTTTTTCACTCAAAACATACAGAATGATCTTTTCATAATAATCATTAATTTTTTTCTACTTTGAAAAATTAATTGTTACAATTTTTAATATAATTTTGTTGGTCTAAAATGATTAAATAAAAGGACTGTGAGAGTTTCCGGGTAAAAAGTGTATCTTTCGAGTTTTTTTTAAGGACCAAAAAATTGTTTGTACCTGAAGGCTGGTACAGGAAATGCCTGTGCCGGGCAGAAGAGCGTCTGCGTCTCGTTTTGACGTATCGTGTACGTTCGGGAAGTATCCGTCATTGGAAATTTCGGTCTCGCGCTGCCAACGGGTTCTGATACACGAAAATGTCAACGAGAAGTGAAGAGAGCACATTTATCTTTTATCCGTCGCCCGAAAACCTCTTATTTCATTGAATAATATCTTTTAGGGTTATATCAAAAATTGAAAAACACCTTAAATACGAATAAGTTGCATAAAAAGTACGCAGAGAGTAATTTAAACACTTTCTAAACAAATTTCTATGTGCGTGGATCTGAACGAAGAGTGATGCTTCTTCAAATACACGAGGTAAATAACAGTAACGATAAAATCAATGGGAGTCGATGCAAATAAGCAGCAAAAGCGAATTATCGAACAAAAAGCTTTTAAATGATAAACAAAATGACGTGAGCAAGCTTCGACCAGTGACATTCATTTCTTACAATTATTAATCAGTGTCGAATAACGAAGAGTACGTTTTTTTCATATTTTTCTTCACAAAGGTGAAAAAATCCCTATTTTCCGATATACCTGAAAGCTGGAACGGGAAACGCCTGTGCGGGACAGAAGAGCGTCAACGGAGATTCATTATTGACCGTGTAAGTGCGCGAGTTCTCAGCCATCGTAAATTTCGGTCTCGTACTCGCAACGGGTTCTACAAATACCGTGAAGAAAAACAAATCAAACTGCAATTTTTTCATATTCAAGGAAAAAAAAGGTTTTTTTTTTAAATAGGGATTTTTTAGACCCGATAATTAATTTTTAGCCAGGAGCTCTCTAGGACGATGAAAATTGTCTTTTGGCGTAAGGAACGACTAATACGAACTTTTTCGATGTTTTTTCATCGTTAAATTAGTTTTTTTATTGCGCTGGTGAATAATGCAGCAAAAACTCTTTTTAGTGAGCAAATTTGGCGATTTTGAGTGAATTTTGTGGACTTACTTGTGTGCGGGAACGGGGAATCCCTGGGCGGGGCATAATAACGTGACAGAACCGTCCATAGTTGTGCGAAAGCTTCTCGAGTCATCGATTGTAGGGAATTTCGGTCTGGCGCTTCCGACCGGCTCTTAAATCGTTATAATTCAAACGCAGGACACTCAGCGGCTCTAATTCTTTACTGACCTATTTATCGCGCAGCTCTTTTTCCTTCTTTCAAAAATTCACCTCGAAAACTCGGCTGCGCTCCGATGGCGGAACGGGGAACCCCTGTGCCGGCCACTCGAGATTCAACTCGCTATTTTTTTCGACAATAATTATGTCAACCACATTTTAATTCTCATTGACAATCGACTGAATAACGCAACTATTACTTTCCATTTCATTCATGAATTTTCCTTCGAAAAATGTCCTATACAAGAAATCATTTTAATCTGAATTTAGTGTGTTAAAAATCGAAAATAAGAGCCTAGCTTATTGGCATTTTAGTCAAATTCCTATCAGCAGCTGTCAACGAATAATTATTCTTAATTTGTTGAGAACAAATAAGTAAAGTTTCAATCATCAGCAATATCTCTTTTCCCGGTTTTCTTTTCATTTTTTCCTCAGTGTGTACATTTGTTTCCTAACTGAAAACTTACCTGTGCACAGCTAACACCTTACGGGCGAGTCTTAAGGGAGGAGTAGAACCGATATTCGAGTGCGAGAGCAAAGCCGAGGGAATTTTTCACCCTTTTCTCTTCATCTCTCTATTCCGCGCGAGTCTTTGTTACTTTCGCGTTTCTTCGAACATACGAAGAGAGACAGAGTGTGTGTTTCGAGACGAAGAGAGAAGGATCGTGACGAGCGCGACGGTTGGATATCGAGAGAAAGAGAGAGAATAAAAAAAGAGAATGTTCGAGGCGGGCGCGGTGGCACGTGCCCGCAGGGGTACCCTGTCCCAGCATTCAGGTGATGGTCGACGAGCTTCCTCCGGCGTACGCTTATTCTCGCAGCGTGCTTAATCGATTCGATACTCGAGCCGTCTCGTCGTCGCATTGTCTCGAATTTTCCATCGGAGCTCTTCACTCTTTCTCTCTTTAATCTTTCATCTCTCCCGAAACGCAGAGTCAACTCCAATTTTCATTCATTTAGAATTTTATTGCTCCAAATAAAATTTTTATACCCGACTTTGTTACGAATTGTTGGAAAACTCTGTTTCGAATCTGAATAAAAACTGTAGATTAGATTTGATTAAATTTTAAATTATTTGAATAAAAAATGTTTAACTCGATGGACAATCGTTATTTCAAGAGCGACGAGACGGTTTATGATGAGATTATTTCAATTTCGTTGTTTCTTTTTCAAATCAATGCGAGTAATCGAAATTCATCAGCTGAATTCGTTTGCTAAAAAATGCCGAGGAAGCTCGTTTACCATTTTTATAGATACGAATTGAACATTCACGACGAAAGAAATTCGTCGGCGACGGATCGATGTCGATTCCAGATTCTCCCAATTTACTTTATTTTCTACAAGCAGAGACAAAAGGGGCTGGTTAATTCGCTTTCGCGTGCTCAAGTCGAGCCGGGCATATTGCATTTCATAAATGGAACACGATACAAGCGTAAATTCACGGAGAAATCGACATCGATTCGCTGCCACGTCACGAGCCTAGGAACCGCAACCCCGCACCACCGACCGAATCAAATTTGTTTTCGTTATAAACAAAAAAATAAAATAAAAAGTGCATTTAACGCTAAAATTTTCATCGCAAAAATTTTACAGGTCGTCAAATTCTGACGATGAATGCAAAAAAAAAAAACAAAGTTTACAAGACGACAAAAAAAATTAGATAATAAATATACATGGGAAATAATTGTCTTGATTATGATTTTTGAAATATATTTTGAATGAAGCTTGTTCGAAACGGAATGGACGTGGGGGGGCAAAAAAAGAAGCTAAATCAATTTGGAACGACGTGTCGTCGAAAGTAATTGATTTTCAAGAAATTCGTGGCAAATTGAATTCTTGATTTCTGAATTGCGGTGTTGAGCGAGAGAAACGCTCGTAGGCCGGAGGAGTAGGAGGATGAGGTGAATTGAAACGAAATCGATTAATGCGCGATATGAGCACTCGGTAGTCGATGGTGTGTGCACTGGGATACGGTGTGCCTAGGCTCCAATTTGGAACAACGATTCTGGTTACCTCGGAGGCAAACAACCGAAGCGAACGCCCCGTCGTTATTATCCTCCTGATTTAAGACAATTACGTCCATTTTAACCTCGTCACGAGATCAATCAATTTTCGTACAATCAAATTTCATTGGCCGAATCAAAAAAATACACATATATATTCTTTTCATATAACCAGAGACAAACATTTTTCATAAATAATTCTTCCAATATTTTCATTCTCACAAAAATTACTATTTTTATAACTTTAAAAATGTTACATTGGCAAAAATAAAAAATAATCAGCTCGAAAATTGCTTCTAATACTAAAAATAGATATAATTAATTACTATAAAGAGTGAAGATTTTTAATAATACGAGTAATACGAATAATTCTCAATTTATCAAAAAAAATTGTGAATATAAAGAATACACGTCTAAAAGAGAAAATTACGTGAATTGAAGTAACCAGAATCGTGATTCACCGTATTCGCGGATAAAGAATAAAATTGTCGAGTGCGACGGATCGACGTGAGTCTGACTTACCGGTGATGACGAGTCGTCCCTTCGTGGCCGAGAGTCGCGTCTCTCCGGTGAGTCGGTGCTTAGTTCTGCACTGGTAAGTTTTGTATCCGTCCTCGGGTCCAACGTCTCTGATGTGAAGCTCACCGGAAGGAAGGACCAAATATTTTCCATCTGTTGTCACCGACACGAAACTTTTATCAGTCGAATTATCAATATTTCAAAACTATCATTTTCCAAGCAATTACCATGCAAAGACTAAAAGCAGGCTAGCAATAGCATTTTTTTCAAAGGCATATTGAACATTCATTCATTTTTTCATCAGAAACTATTTTTAATGAAATTAAACTCTAGACTTTTTGTTTTAAGAAATCAACGACAAATTTAAACTTTACTTTTAAACAGAAATTTGAATTATATTTTAAGAAGGATAATAAGTAGAAAATATATTTTTGTTTTGAATCAGAATCGTGATTGACTTTTTTTTTGAGCAATAATCAAAACCCTCGTGATGGGATCGTGTTGCGAGTTTAAAACTCTGCATCCCTTGGAAAAGTGAAACTCTCTAACGTTTGAACTCGAGTGTCGGAGAAATTCGAGACTGTCTCCGTTACAGGGAAGCTACTTTTTTTTCTCCTCCGACAGTGACCAGTCTGCTTTGCTCGGCGAAAGCCGACAATGCCCGAGAAGCGTTTAGCAGGCGTTGCTTAATTCTGCATGCTTTGTAAACACACAAATTACAAAAAAAAACACCACAGAAAAATGCTCCGAGAAATATCACTGCACTCTCGACTTTTCATTTCTCAAAAACATCGATTGAGATTATAATCAATTATTTTTTTATAAATCGAATAAACAATAATGTTTTCGCCACTTGATTAATCGCTTTTTGAAGATAAAATTAAAGCGAGTAATTTTCTTTGTACAAGGATCTTCATCTCGAAATTTTTCGATGATTTAGAAAGACAAGATACTTGTATTTTATATGGATTTTTCAATTAAATGCTTTTATCGTTAATTTTGCCACATATATAGTTATTTTTATTGTTATTGGTGTTGTTATTATTTTATTTTTCGCAACATTTTTCAGCATGGGTCACCAATGGAATTACCGATGAATAAACGTGCAGCGGGGATTATGAGAAGATTAGAAAAAGGAGAGGAGAAAAGGAAACCGGGACAGCGCGAGCAGCGGCAGTCAACGTCTTACGAATCGCAACACACGGTGAAAGAATAATGGAGAGCGCGGGATGAACGCGCGATTGACGGACGGACGGGCGGACGGATGACTCGCCGAGAAATTGGCCTAATTCGCGATTTTCATCGGTCAACAAACGAATTTTCGTCATTTTACTGAATTTTTTAAAAAATTATTCTTTTTCGTTATACATGTGATTGTAGCTGCAATTGGAGCTTCCGTGAGAATTAATTTTCTTTTCTCTACTGTTCTCTGTTCACCTTCCTTCCACTTTCCCTCTCACTTGAACCTGCTCTAGCAATTAATCGATATTCCCGGACGCCCCTGAATCTTTTCCCTGTTTGCCATCTATCCCAAATTCGCCCCACGTGAAATTTTCTGCGCAGCAAACACTTTCCCTCGACGTCGACCGTATCAATTCTCTCCAGTTCCCATATCAACCACAACTTTTTTTGTTTCTTTTTTTTTATCATTCACATAGCCTGCTGTTTTATTTATTTATTTATTTATTTTTTATTATTTGTAAGAATTTTAATGATTTTTGTTTGAACTTCTCGTGTGCGATTGAATGTCTACGTAGAAACCATGCATAAGTAAAATTTGTTCGATATAACCTTTGAATTTTCAGTAAAAAAGAAATTAATTTGCCAAATGGAAAATAAAAGTGTTCTTTTTTAGATTCAGGGCGAGGTGAGATGGAAAATTTGCAGCGAAATTTAATTGAAAAGTAATTGAGCGACGTAGAACAAAATGGAAACGAAGAACGAGTGGACGAGGAATACGATTAGCGAAAGGAAACGTTGCCAAAACTCCGGATCCAATTTCTTTTTTCAATCTCCGCGATTTTTTTTTCTACTTCAAAAATAAAGGAAAATAAGTGAGGTAAAAAATGTTTAACTATGTGAAAAAATATTCGTCCAATCTGCTCGTAATAATTTGGACGATAAAAAATATATTTCTCAAGCATTCTTGAATTTAATGTAAAAAAAAAACTACGGTGAAACAATTGATTAATTAAAGTGGGGGGCTCGACCATAAAAATGCTTCGACAGACAAGACAGAAAATTGAACGTGTCAATCTCGTTTTTATCGAGAAAATGAATTGGGTACCGTAATCGGGCTTAGGATAAATGACCGTTTCCTCGTCCTCGAGCCAAGAATCGACCTCGACGAATTCGGCGACGAAGCTCGGTATGTGACACTTGATTATAGCAGCGTTCCCTCTCAAGACGTGCTCGTCCATCACGTTCACCGCATACCGCTGCCCGACAACTGCAACCAGACCACGGCCAATTTTTTTCCACTATTTCCATCTCAAATTGAAACCCTTTGAAAAATCCGCCATGTGGTCATATCGCGACTAACGAGCCGAAAAACGAAATAATTTTTTGCCAAACGTTTTCATGAATTTTTTCTTACAATTAATTAATTTTGAAAAAAAAATAGGAACAAGGATCAATATTTTTTTTAAAATAAATTTTCATTTAAATTCGTAAAATTTTATATTTAAATGATAAATTTTATGTATTTAAATATTTTTAATCGTGAAAATGTAATTTTTGTCAAATTTTTTTGGTTTTTGTTAGATTTTTGAAGGTGTTGATGAATAAATTTCATATGAAAATGGGGAGAAGGGGAAGGGCGGAGGCGAGGAAACAAAATGTTCTTTTGATCGCTTCAATTCCTAAAATCGTCACGTTCTTCTACGAGAAAGTGCATGGAGACGTCACAGAAAAGGATGCAACCGGATGCAAGAATCAATGGAAGCGTGTTAATCGCGAGTCAGTACCGTAGGAAACGTGCTCGTCGTCGGCTCGATAATTTCCGCCATCGGAATCGATCCAGCCTGCCACGTCGACGTGGTCAGCTACGAACGAGGGTACCTGACACTTGAATATCGCCGCATTCCCGCGAATCGCGAAGACGTCGTAAACCTGAACCTCAAAATATTGCGAGACGACTGAAAAAATAAATTTCCAAGACCATACTCAAATTTGGAAAAAAAAGTTTTTGTTGTGTATACTCCTTTGAAATAATTTTTAATGTCTTCATTCGTCTTCTGATTTTTCATCTTTTTTTAAACATTAAAAACAGTGTTTTTCGTCCGATGGCAAAATAAATTTCCAAATCCACTAAAATTTAATTTTTTAAAATTATATTTTGTTTTTTTTTCGATACTTTTATTATTACTCTTTTTTTTCTACCAAGTGTTTAAAATATCGAAAAAAATGATCTCGTTTCGTTCCCTAATTTCTTTCGAGTACTTTTTTCCTTCAAATTTATTTTAGTAGCGTTTATTTTTATAGATTTTTGTCTGACAGGAAAATTCATGAAACAGGTTTCTCGCTCTTTAATTACTATATGGAGAAGGTATCACATTCACTTCCATACCCACACTCGGCCGCTTTTCTCTATTTATCTTTGCACCGCTCGCGTTATAACGTGGGATGAAACCTGCCAGTCTGTGTGAACAGCTTTCGAAAATAGACTGCATTTTAAACACAACAAAAAAGTGCATCACCGGTAAAAGCCTGCTCGAAATTTCCTAATATTTTCATGAAAATTCAATCAATATCTCAACAAAATTTTCAGCGTTGGCCACTGCTCGTCCTCTCCCTATACTTTTTCATCTCTCCCAAAAAGTGTATTAACCTTTTTGATCAAAGTGACATTTAGTTTCCTAATAAATTAATTTTATATAAAAAAACGAACCAATAAAAAAACCATTGTTCATTTTTGTTCACTTTACAAGGAGAAATAACTTTTTACCCCGAAAAAAACTTTTCCCAAAAAAAAAAACGTTCGCATTCGAAAAGCCATATTTTAAAATCATTTTCTTTGTTTTTTGTACCCCGCTCTTCGAGACCACCCGCTTTGTAACTGGTGCCATCCTCAACGGATACCCATTCGATAACCTCGACGAAATCTGCGACAAAACTGGGCAGGAGACACTTGAGGGTCGCTGCGTTTCCTCGCAAAACAAATTCGTCGATGACCCTGGACTCGTAAAACTGTTGAACAACTGAAAAATTCCATCTCTCATTTGTCTTCAGGTAAAAAGAAATAAGAATTTATTTTCCCGAGCAGAAAACGTGAGAAAAACCCACAACGTTATATATATATATATATATATATATATATATATATATATATATATATATAGTTTCGCTCCGTAAGACGTTGACCTTTCTTTATACATATATTTTATATTTTGTGGACAGGAATTTTCCTTTCATTTAATTTTTTTCCTTAATCACTTGAATATCTTTTTCGGTTTTCGAGACATACTGCCTACACGAAAGGGTCTGGTTTTTCCCGTCGGAATGACAGGATGTCGTGTGCGAAGAGCGAAACGCTTAAATTACTATAAAAATAATATTCAGACTGATAAATCATACGTCGGATCGTGTTTCATTCAATTTCACTTGTCCGGCCTACTCGTCGTTCCCGTCTCAATTGCTTCAATGATAAATATTTGTGCGTATGATGACCCAAAAAAATCATCTCAAGTAGAACGATAGGAAAATAATTGAAATAAACATTCGGATTATGTTTCTCCAATTAATAAAATATATCTTCAATCACTTTGATTGATAAACCTTTTTTTTGAGTAATGTAAATTATTGAAAAATATTTATCTAGGAATGTACGTTTCGTTTTTCACACAGAAACATCATCATTTTTCTTCTCTCGTCAGTAATCCCATCGCTCATGCATACAAAATGAATGTTTTTCTTTTCGTTTCTACGGCCCAAGTGTTTACCGTAGTCCCTGTTTTCGGGAGTATAAATCGTTCCGTCATCGGCCACCCATCGGTCCACGTAGATGAATTCAGAAACGAAACTCGGTATTTTGCATTTCATTATCGCGCTGTTGGCACGTATAACGTACTCGTTTTCCGCTTCCGTGACATAAAACTGCGAGACGACTGCCCTCGCGGTCGCGGACATGCAATAAAACACCCTTTTTTATTCCCTTGTTAATTAAATGAAACATATAATAGTGCAATTCTTAAAAATCTCATCGTGACATTAGTTACAACCAATCGACCCTTTGAAGAATTTATTGTGAAAATAAATTTTCCATTCTTTTTTATTAAAAATTATTTTTTCTAACATTTTTATTTTTCATAATCATTGAATTTTTACAACTGTAGTTAAAAATACATTATTGCTATTGCGAATAAAAATGAAGAATCTAAGAATTAAAGATTCACTTATTGATTTTTTTCTCCAGAATAATTTCATATGAAAAATGATTGAGGATAAAGATTGATGATCAGAATGACTGTTTTGTAACGAAAAAAAGTTTATAAAAGTCGAAAAAATAATTTTTCAAAGGGCCAAAAAGCGTCGAAAAATAATTTCGACATATTTTTATTCGTAAAAAGAAATGAACGATTTTTAGCACTGATGGTGTAAATAAATGAAAGCCAGGAGGGAATGTTTTCAGCGGCATCTCTATTATATACGTGGCACAGAAGAGAGCAAATATTTCTTGATGTTCATATTATTGTACCCTGGCCTACACCAGGCTGCTGGTGCTCTGGCACATACACCTCGCCGTCCTCCCTTATCCAAGCCTCAACGGTTACGAACTCGGCTATGTAACTCGGTATGCTGCACTTCAATATCGCGCTGTTACCCCTAATGACGTACTCCGTCATTATCTCGGGTTGATAAGTCTGGGCGACAACTGCGTATCAAAATTTTTCCCTTTCAACCACGAACAACCAGACTTTTCATTAAAAGGTAGGAGTCGCGTGACGATCTATTCAAAAGTTTGGCTGTACGTGTTAACTAAATGTTGAATCATCACTTGAATTTTTTGTGATAGAAAATTTTTCAAAATTTCTACTGATCTTCTTTGACATCATATTAACATGTGTGCTAAATTTAAAGAGGCTTCATCATATGGTTATCGAGATATTTTTAAAAATTGCCACTTTTATAACATGGGCTCTTTTATGAGAGATTAAAAAATGTGACGACTTTCAACAATTAAAATCTCTATTACTAGATGAAGCTTCATTAAATTTGGCATACATTTCGACATGACCTCAAAGAAGATTTGTGCAAATTTTCAAGAAATTCTGTCTCAAACGATTTTACGCGACTCCTACCATAAAAAAAAAACAAAAGTTTCTCTCAAAAACTCTCGCGTGAAAGAAAATTTTTCACGCAACGGGGCAGTCTCACAATTTCGAAGCATTTTATCGTCATTGGAAATTACCCTTAAAAAATATTGAAAAAATATTAAAAAGTCAGAGTTAAAAATGTAAATGTGAATAAAAGAGAGGGACGATGACATAAGAGCTGAATATTTCCGTGTGTACGAGTCGTCGTACACAATATTATAGCCTGATGAATTGAGCAATTGGGTAATCACATCCGCCGCCACCGCCGTATCGCTTAATTTTGCGCGCCGCTCTCGCAATAAGCCCGGTCTCTCGTGCTGCTCTCGCTGCCCTCCGGCCCGCTATCAAACAAATATAACAAGAGCAAGAACAATCGAGATTTGAACAATGCGTGTCTCTGGATACCATCCTCGCTTCTCACCGCAAGCACGTCCCCGATATACCAATTTACTTCACTGATAAACGTATCAAAATACACCCCAAAATAGAAAATTTATTAAAAACGAGTTTAAATATTTTTCAAGAATTATCTTTCAGTATAAATTTCGCCTAATATCATACTTGAATCATTCTACCAGCGATTCTGAGCTACATTTTTATAGTCATTCAAGTAATTCTGAGCAATCTTGGATAATCATTCGTGATTCGAAGTGATTTCAGTAATCACGAATTTACTTTTAGATTTATTTTTGAGTGATAATTTAATTGATTTTTTATTGTCAGTGATAGTGAGGATAATTCGAAAGTGATTTTGAAGCGATGACGGGTTTGATTTTTGATCGTTACTGGTCGTGCATAACGATGAGAGCTCGTGGTTGTAATACCATAATCGTTAGACGGTTTGTAGCTCGCGCCGTCGCTCCCCTCCCAAGAATCAACGGAGACGAATTCCGCAACGAAGCTCGGTATGGTGCACTTAAGTATAGCCGCATTTCCGCGTATAACGTATTCGGACACTACCTCAGCCTCGTAATACTGCACGACGACTGCGAAGTTTTGACAAACGAGATAGAGAGGGGCAATAAAAATAAACAAGTATAAATACATGTATGCGCGTGTATACACTGGAGAGGAATGCGAGCTAACTGATAGTCGTAAAATAAATTAAGCTGCGCTATCTCGTCCCGTGCGGTTGCGGAGCGGAGATAAAGAAAATTCTCGGATTTCGAATTTTCTTTCGGGGCAAATAAGAGAAAGATCCGGTTATTTTTTTTTTCGATGCGTCTTTGGAATTTCATTTTTATTTTTCGAGAGTTTGCTCGACAAAGAGGAATTTCTTGGATGGTTTTTTAAACGGGAAAAAAGGCTGCCAGGGAAAACCGCACTGCAGTTTTTTCGAGATAGAGAAGAAAATTATTCTACTGGCACGGAAATTCGGGACGTTGACTGCCTTATTTTTACTTCTTTTGTTCATATCCTTATTTTTCTCATTTTTTTGCTCCTGACTCGCTTGTCCCATGGATATTGGATGGGTAAAGGTTGCAATTTACATGTAATCTAGTTAATTTTCTTTTTAAGGTGATAATTAATTTTCCCGATAATAAAATTGATCGAGTCGAGTTTATTTCCTGCATTTTTACCATTACTCTCGTCAGGATTGAAAATTCCACCCTGATCATCCTGCCAGCCTACAACCTGCACAAATTCGGCGACGAAGCTCGGAATGCTGCATTTCAAAATCGCAGAATTTCCGCGAATCACGTACTCGTTGTTCACTTCCGATTGATAATATTGATGAACGACTGAAATGTCAATTTCATATTCTTCAAATATATTTATCAATATTTGAATCATATTTTTTTAGTTTATTTATTCATTTTTATTTTCAAAAAATATTTTCCAATTATCCTTTCATATTGCATCGTACTCGTTGTTCACTTCCGATTGATAATATTGATGAACGACTGAAATATCAATTTCATATTCTTCAAATTTATATTTATCAATATTTGAATCATATTTTTAAATTTATTTATTCATTTTTATTTTCAAAAAAATATTTTCTAATTATCCTTTTATATTGTATCGTACTCGTTGTTCACTTCCGATTGACTATATTGATAAACAACTGAAATTTCATATTCTTCAAATGTATATTTTCGAATATTTAAATTAAATTTTTAGTTTATTTATTCATTTTTATTTTCAAAAAATATTTTCTAATTATCCTTTCATATTGTATCGTACTCGTTGTTCATTTCCGATTGATAATATTGTTGAACAACTGAAATATCAATTTCATATTCTTTAAATGTATATTTTTGAATATTTAAATTAAATTTTTTAGTTTATTTGTTGATTTTTATTTTCAAAAAATATTTTCTATTATCCTATCGTGTATACTCGCGTGAAAATCGTAAACCGATTTTCGATCTCGGAATATTCTCGAGTTCGGATAAAACGACTCGAGCTGGGATGATAGCGAGCTGCGGATTTAGCTCGAGTTCCTTTATTTTTCGATAAAGAGACGCGGAATTGACAGGTCTTGGAGATAAAGCTCGATCGTGGAAACCCGAGGCTTAGGACGCCAGCCAAGAAGCGTCGAGGGTCGATACTCCTCAACGAGTCGTTCGCCAGACTCCGAGCCGCGAGTCATAGCGCCATCGGACTGAGACTCGCGTCAATTGGCGCACATTCGTTACTCCTCGAGTCACTCGAAATCGTCCATGCGCGTGAAATTTTGTCTACTCGGTGCTAAAACTCTCGCCAGAAACTCGAGACCTCTCGCCACTAACTAAGTTCGAAATTTACGTGTCCAGAACTTTCGAAGAATAAAAAAGCAAAAGTTCCAAAGAGAAGAAAAAAAATTAGAGGGTTTTCGTTCGTAATTTTCTTGAAATAAGGTAGACGTCCCAATAGTCGAACAGCTATTGGTTTTTTCACTTTATCTTTATTTAAAAAATATTCAAACGAAAAAATCTGTTTTTAATTCACGTCTAAACAATTGTCTGATATTTTAACAATTCAAAACTCATTCAATGTGTTAATTTTTAATAATATTTCTAGTAAATAATATTACTTGAACGTTTGAATATGTATAATCGATCCTGTCTCTAAGGTTGAGCGAGTTTTTTACTTCTTCGTATAGGAAGAACAATCCATACCATTCTATTAATAAAAAAATAATTGAAATGTTAAAAATAATATAACGAAAATTGTCCAACTATTGGGACGTTTACCTTATTATTTTTGAAACAAAAAATTGTTGGATGAATGGATTTTTTGTGGAAACAAAATCAAGTTTGATTCAAGAAAATCCGAGTTTTGACCCGACGCTGTAACCACGATGGTTCTGTGACCCGAGCCAGTTCCGAGCATACTCGTTTAAGTCTCATTGTCTCGCATGTCAGTCTCTTCCCTTTGCGCCGAACGCAAATTCGCTCGTTCTTTCTCTCTCTCTCTGGTAAAACTCGCGCGAAGCGACTCGTTAATTTCGCCCTCAGCTCGTTATCTCCTCTGTCAGACTCGCTTTCACCATCCGAAAATAATTGGTCCGAATTTGTGTTCGTGAGCCCGGCGGGGTCGTGTCATCAACTAGCATCAATTTACAGTTTTTATCACTCCGTTCAGTGATCCTTCCACAGGAAGTGTATTAAAATGAAAATAATAAAAAAAAACGTCGGCTCGCTCTCAACGGATGTCGGCCAGCTCCCTGCGAATTTACTGCGGACTTTTACTACACGCTTTCATTCAAGATTATATACCCGCATTTTGTGATCGCATGGTCCACTGAAGAAAAAGTAACCGCTGTTGAAGGGCGGTTCTTTTCTCACAAACGGTCTATAAAATTCTCAAAAATTTCAGTCTTTTTTTAGTTAGTTCCATCACTACAGTAATTAAAAAAAAACAAAATTTATTCCTAACTTTGTCTAAAAATGTTTTTAAAAGACTCTGTTTTGATAAAAATAAAAAATCTTAATTATTTTCCAAATTACCAGATGTGATATAATAATTCATCCGCGAATTATACAAAATTACAGGTACGCGACGCGTATTTATCCTGATGAATCGTAAACCTACTTTTGTTGTAACGAACCTGACTCGAGACTGGCCTTGAATCCACCACCACTTTCACTGCACGGTTAATCGCGTCGATTACATATTATGTCCGGACGACAAGTGCGTTCGCTTTTTTTATTTTTATTTTCGAGCTGTTGCATAAAGAATTACCGAGCGCTCTTTTGTAGTTTTGCGACAATATTTTTTTTATGAATGAAGAAAAAACAAACTAGAAGTTGTAGAAGAAATTTTCTATAGAAATTGAGTAAATTTTTCAAAAGTTATTTTAGTGAGTTTTTTTTTCGAATCGCTTTCTCGAGGTCAATGCTACGTTGTCGTGACTACTCCATTCCAGATTCAACTTCCGGTTCAGTTTCTCAAGACTCTCGCGCTTATATTTAAATTCCCAACGCGAAGCTCAATCATTAACATTGTATGATAATTATTCACGGGTTCAATAAAAAAACTTGGCTAATTAAAATTTAATGTGTAATTGATATGCGCAGACTGTCTTTTTAGTGAAAATTATTCGAAAAATTCGCACTGTTAGTAGTGCAAGAGAGAACGGTTGCCAGTAATTTTCTCCTCATTACAGTTCAATGCGTTTCTACACCTTCCCAGGATAACATATCCGAAAATTCAGATTTAACGAGTCAAAAAGTGATTTTTTGATAAATTGTTTGAAATTTTCTAAATGAATTATTGGATTCCGTCCCGAATGAGTATCATTTTCGTCATCTACAGAGAAATCCCGATCGAATAGGCTCTTAAAATCGAGAAAAAAAAATTGAAAAATTTTTGCAGAACCAAGGTTATCTCTGCAAGAATTCAAAAAATTGTTGAAATGCGAACTTTACATAGTTTAAATATAATGTATAAAAAATTTTATAAATTATTTAAAGACGTGTAATTCTGAAAGTATCTTTGACATGTATAGTTTCGCTAATTTACCGTTGCTCGCGCTTCGGGGGAATTCGAATGCTAAATCGGGAAATGGTAATTTTGTCAAATACAAAAGCGTCTTGCGAGGGATCCCTTTCGAGGAATTGAATGGAATACCGTAATCATCGCCGGGAACGAATTCTTCGCCCTGATCGGTGTGCCAAGATAAAACCTTGACGAAATCCGCCACGAAAGACGGCACAACGCACTTCAAGATCGCGCTATTACCGCGAATCGCATATTCCTTGTTCACGTCCGTGTCGTAATATTGAGCCACAACTATATTTATAAGAAATATATTTAATTAATTAAAAAAAAATTCCAAAATTTAAAACAAAAAATACGCGGATTATGATTATTATTATTATTTTATACATTGAATTTAAAAAACGTGGTAATTACTGTTTTTTCTTTGTTTAACTATAGTTAATAGTTTAATTATTAATGAAATTTGAATTTATTTTTAACATATTATTCACGAACGAATTTTCGCGCTGCAATTAACTGTGGAATAATCATCAAGCGTTTTTGTTGCAAACACAAAGTAACTCGGTTGGAAAACTGTTTTGAAGCATTGTTGGCTTCATCGTGGCAGTGGCGGGGACAATTTGACGGCCCCATTGCTGGAAATAATTGGATTAAATAAGGCTGAAAATGAAAACAATAAAAACCTTCCGAGTAACGCAGTTTTTAGGGCAATACAAGGAGTTTCGACTAAAACGAATAGTATTAACAGCTTGAAAAAAAAAATTATTTTTTATCGATCAGAAATACATCCTATAACTTCTTACAAAGTTGTAATTTGACGCAATGGATACTTATGACTTTGATACTAATTGAAAACCAATTCAAAGACTGCAAAGATTTCTGACCTTAAATCAACTTTCCATCATTATTCCTATCAGCTTTCGCAATTACTTTTATTTCATTTCACATTTATTACTTTACAACGTATTACATTGTATGTATTGAATCTTCAAAATTTGAATGACTCTCGAAACAAATTACCCATCCAATATTTTGGGAGCTTGTCCTACGAAATTTAAATGACATCCCATAAAAATTTGTTAAATTGCAAAAAAAGACAATAGCAATATGTCTTGGGTGCGTTATAAAAACTTTTTTTCAGCGACGAAAATGTAGGAGTCGTTCGGAATCTTTTTTATTTCGCATATGCGGAGCCTTCTCGTACTTCCGGTATACGCCGGTGCGTGGCAACTTGCCAGACAAAGGAATTATTCTAGTCTCGTCACGAGCGCAAGGACGCAACTTGTATAATCATTCCTGAACCATTTTTAATATCTTTTATAAATTTTCTGCGAATATCTGCAATATTCTGGCTGCTGATTCGTTGAAAAAGAAAATAGTAATTAAACGATACAGCTGCGAGAACGTCGACGGTGAAAAGACTCGTTCTTTTATCCCAGTCAGCTGAAATCTAAAAGAGTTTATGGGAGAATCGATACTTTTGAGGCTCCACTCACCAGCTCTGACGTTGACATCTCGACTGTGGACCGAGCCGGCTGTAGATCTTGCCAGACAGCTGTAAACCTGCGCGTGAACCTCCTGACGATAATCCTCGGCCCTGAATGGAGGAAATACCAAGTTTCCGTTCGGCAAAACCTGCGATAATAACAAAGATCCACCAAACATTTTATTCCTTATTCGAAAGTACATTTTACGAAATATATATATTTCTCGAAAGTTAGTAGAATTATCAAATTATTCACTCGTCGCTTAAATTAGTTCCTATAGTAAATGAAGAATTCGAAAAATACGAATTGGAAAACAATACTTTATTAAGAAGGTCGAAACCATATTTGGTATTCAATTAAGTATTATTTAAAGGTGAGTTTGAGTGATTTTAAAACGGTAAGAAGTGGTAAAATTTTTGAAGAGATGAAAATATATAAATTTTATTAAGTACGAGCGAAAACGCGACCGCTACGTGGCCGCTTTTTTGACATGTTTGAATCAATATTTTGCCATTCTTCTATAGGCGCATACTTCATACAACTTCGCATAATGCACTCTATTCCGATTAATGATTAGAGGTTTCATCTCTTTTTTATATACGAGCAGCAACGCGGCCGCTTTTTCCGTTTCAACGTGTTTGAATTGATGTTTTACAAATATTCTAAGCGTATACTTCATACAATTTCGTTTAATGCGCTGTATAAAATTGATTATAAGTTTCATGTCTTTTTTAAAACAGAATATTTGATGGCAAAATTTCTTGCAGATAACAAAAATATTACTTATACGGGGCGCAATCCAA
>JAPYYW010001790.1:0-34787 GCA_030522545.1 Cremastinae sp. A BG-2022a | reverse complement strand
AGCAGTACTTGCTTCAACAATATTAATGTTGAGTTAACTAAATACGAGTCAACAAAATATATTTTGTTGATTCAACTAATTTCTTCTCTCAGTGTACATTAAACGTATAGTCTTTTAAATTCGAACGAATAGTTTTTTAATAACGGTTTTGCTTCGAATAATTTGATTTTTCACCATAAATTATTAGCTCTATATATTTTTATTTATCCATATAACATTTGATGGTTCAATTTTAATTTGATTTAGAGAAATAAAAAAAAATATTATGTTTTGTATGGTGTGGTATTGTGAAATGCGAGGACCACGGAACATATTGAGTAGAAAATTGGGAAGATTCGCATCGTCTCCATGAATTACCCTTAATAGAGCTGATATCGTCAAAAGGTAAGACATCGCAAATTGAAATTTTCATGGGTCTCCGAGACCCAATGTGACTCGCTAAATTTCTTGACATTTTTTTTCAGTTTTAAGAGCTTATTTGATCGGAAATTTTCCGTAGATAATGACAATGATAATTATTCGGGACACAATCTAAAAATTCACATTGAAAAATTTTAAAAAATGATCGAAAAGTCAGTTCCGTCCTGAATAATTATTTTCATTATCTATGGAAAATTTCCGCGATCGAATAAGCTCTTAAAATCGAGAAAAAAAACTCAATTTTTTTTTCAAATTTTGGAAGGTATTTTTCATTTTTTCAAAAATCTTCAAGGAGTGATAACTTTTTAAAAAATTGATGAATTAACGTAAGTCTTTTGCAAAAATCTTTAAAAATCGAAGTTGATTTCATCAAGAGAAAGAAAAAATGTCGTTAATTGAAATCAGATGTGAGATTTTTAATACCTCGAATTAACACCGAGTCTGTTAAATAAGCAATTTTCTATTGTCTAAACATTTTTAATTTGAAGTGAAAATTTTCTTTTTTTCAATGACCAAAATGTTGATACCGAAGTTTTGAACGTGTATAGAAATTTTTATATAATTTCGTTACGAAATGTTCGTATAGAAACGAATAATTTTTAAGTGTCAGCTATTGAACTACATATATGTGTGTCACGAAAAAGAATGACACGAAAATAGAGGTTCGCGCAATCGAATGTGAAAAATAGCGACCGAATCTTTTTTTGAGATTGTCACTTGCTCGTTCGAGAAGAAATGACTTTTCTATTCCTTCCCGACAACAGAAACGTGAAACGTCAGTGACGAACACGTGTTGAAGACGACAAAGGTTTGGCCTTGGTAGCAGGAAGAATAAAAAACTGGAACAGTGGAAAGAACGATTGAGAGGCGAGACGAGAGCTTTGCTATCAAGAGTCGTTTCGATGTACTTTAACGAGACGTGGAACTCGAATCCCCGCGACGTCGAGGTGAGACTCCGGACTCGCTGGAAATCCGCCAGGCATTCTCGCCGGCTTTTCCCCTCTCAATCTCCTTCCCTCCTTTTTCTTTTTCTTTTTTATCGTGCTCACGTCAATCTCCAATTCTCATATCTTTGATCGTATATCAAAGTTTATCCGCACGTTTTCTATTCCTCAACACGTTTTTCATTCTGACACTTATTGCTCACGTTATTTCAACAATTTTTACATAACGTTGAAATATCTGTAATTGCCAAATCAATTGTACAGAGAAAAATTACTTCGCATTTTACCAAGTAGTAAAAATTGTACTTATTATTTCAGAACTGTATATGCTTATAATAGAAAATAAAGTATAAGGCAAACGTCCTAAAAGTTGGACAGTTAAGGGTTTTCGCTCATTTTGTATCTTTATTCAAAACATATTAAGATAGTTCTATCAGTATAGTCAAATCAAAAAATTTTATCACACATTTGAGTAGTTTGTTAAAGAGATGTATTTTGTCAAGTCCAACGGATATCGTTCAAATATGACATATTTTATCAAGGAATAGTTATTAAATTGGATTAAATCCGCAATGTACTTTGAAGGAACTAAATATTGAGTTGGAAGACATAATTTGAATTATTTGTTAGAATTATTCGATTCAAATGTACATCAAGTTGATCGCATCATGAATTATTTCATTCAAATATTTTACTGAATTCATTCAACACGCATTTTCTTTGATACCACTAACTTTACCGAACCAAATATTTGTTTCATACAAACGTATAGGATATCTACTGAAGAAAATAATAGGGGTGCGCGAAAATTCGAACTTTCGAATTATTCGTTCTGAATCGAAAAAAATTCGAATAATTCGAAAAAAATCAAATAATTCAAAAATTAGCGAATTATTAAATTATTCGTGATTTTTGAGTGTTTTGAATTTAGGGTATTTTTGTCATTAAAATATAAAATTTACAAATAATATACATTTTATTTAAACCATGAAATAAAATTACAAAAACAGAGCAATTAGTATAATTTTTTTTTAATGAAAATGATACAACATGAATAATATTGTAGCAAATAAAGTATTATCAAAAATACAACGTTTAAAAATTTGCTTCAAATTTTTGTTCAAAAATAATGAATTCGATACTGAATCGGTAATTTATGATTAATGTTTTAAAATATTAAAATATAATACTTTTATGCATGATGTAATGAACTTTGAATTAAAAACAATCGAAAATTCAGTGATAGTTTGGTAATTCGCGAATTATTCGAAATTTTTCGAATATTAATATCTGATTCGATTCGATTCGAACGATATTTGCATACCCCTAGAAAACAATTAATTATTTTGACAATCGTATTATTGAATCAATTAATTATGGGTCAACTAAATATATTTAGTTGATTAAAACAAAATTTTGTCTCAGTGATAAAAGTGACAACTATACCAATTATAGAACTAAATATACTTCGTTTAAACCTTGTCCTGATTATGTTACGTTAAACTATAAATATATATTTAATTCCAAAATAATTGGCATAATTGTCACTTTATGGTAAAATGTATATATACCATCGTGATTTCTCTCAGTGTATATGGAAGAGAAAAAGAAAAAGATAAAAATGTGTCTAAGCACAGAAGAATGAGAGTGAATTTGTACTCGTGACGAAATCAAACGCGGAAAATCTCTCGTGTCAGGCTTTGGAATACAATGCTTTGAAAATTTGCGAGGCCCTCCAACTCGCGAGAGTGGCATCGATCGTCGGGGATAGCGCGATGACGACAGAGATGAGGAGCGACGAGGGCGCCAGCGAGAAGAAAAGAGAGAGAGAGACAAAGAAGGGGAAAAAGAGAAAAAATAGAGGTGATAGGTCATCGCAAGTTTTCACGTTGACACATTTGACCCTCTTGACTCCGAGTTTCCTTTCTCTCATCTTTTCCTTCCTACTCGATTCCATTCTTGTACTCTCAGAAAAGCTTCCCATTGTTTTTCTCTCGAGAAACAATAGTCTCGAGGATACGATAATATTTTTTCACCGATCCTGTTTTATTTCTGAGCATACTCTTGACATCGGGTTGAGAAGGGTTAAATTTAGTTCCAATGTTACTAAGGTAAACGTCTCAATAGTTTTGAACATCTGAGGGTTTTCTCACTTTGTATTTATTTTTAAAAAATATTCAAACGAAATAATCTGCTTCTAATTCACATCTTGACTATTATCTGATATTTTAGCAATTCAAAACTCATTTTATGTGTTAATTTTAGATAATATTTCTAATAAATAAATACTTAACAGTTTAAATATGTAGAATGTCCCAATACACTGAGAGAATTCACGATAGTAGATTTTATCATAAAGTGACAACTATGTTGATATGTATAACTAAATATATGTTTATCGTAAAATAAAGTATATTTAGGATAGAATCTGAATAGAATATAATTAGTTCCATAATAATTAGTATCGTTGTCACTTTTGTATCGTAAAATTTGGACAGAAAATCGACCCTGTCTTTAAGGTTGAGCGAGTTTGTTCCAATAAATAAACGTTATGAAAAATATACCTCTTCGTATAAAAAAAAATAATCCGTACGATTTTATAGAGAAAAATAATTCAATTATTAAAAATAATATAGCAAAAATTGTCCAACTATTGGGACATGTCCATCTATCGGGACATTTATCTTATTACTTTCGTCTGATCGATTAAATTTTTCAGAATGAGAAAATCACAGACTCGACATCGTTCGTGACATTTATCGTACGAGTACAATCATATCTTGCTTTATTTTTCTGCTCGCTAATAATCTTCATTCGGTTTCATTTATTATACGAAGAAGGTGGAGCTTCGGTGAATTTTCGTTCTCGGCAATACGTAAAATCACGCGCTGTAGAATTCAATTTTTTTTCAAGGATAAAACTGCCGCAGTAGAATAAGTGTATAAAGAGCCAAAGGGAAACACGTGATCGTAAAATGAGGAGAGGGAAAGAAATACTTGGCCCTAAGAATCTTGGACGAGACCGATGAAAAAATTTCTCTCTCGTTCCTCTATAACGTTCTCGTGTTTCCTTGACCACGGAGAAGAGTAAAAATCACGAGCTGAAAAATTGCCACGACCGCAAAACCTGGAAAACGACGTACGACTTATTTTTATCGTATAAAAAGATTGACCGCAGCGTATATTAAAAAGAAAAAAAAAATTCAATCCCAGAATCCTACACACAAATCGTATAATACAAGCATCTCACTCTATAGAGTTTATTCGCACACTCCAAAAGTTCAAACTGATGCCAAACGATCAATTTTTATTGGTTGAACTTATTTTTATAATACTCTACAAATGTTTTTAAGGGTGCATTGAAGAGAATTTAAAAAAATGGCTCTACTAATCTGGCTAAATTTGGGTAATTACATCGAAGTGGAGTTTCAGAGTCAGAAGAGTGAACAAAATAATTATTTTTGCTTCGGAAAATGTTTATTTTCTGTTTTTAATTTTTTTCATTAATTTTTTTTTGATCAAAAAATTTTCTGAATTTTAAAAAGTATCAAATTAAACATTTTTCGACCAATTTTTTTTAAGGAGTTTCGATAATAGTTTTTAAATATTATCATCAACTTGAAATTTTATAAAAATGAATCACAAAATTAAAAAACCTAGATGTTCTTCGCTCTTTCTGTGCAACAGAAACCAGTCACTGGTATGCGATCCAATACCGTTTTTACGAGTCAAATTCGCTTCAAAAGTCGATTCAGAATATCTTTGTCGAATGCTGCGTTCAATTTTTGGCCCGGAGATACAAATTTATTATGGATAATTCCATGAGTTTTTTTCGAACCATCTTAAATAATATCTGGGAAACGTCATGCAAAAACTCACAGTTGAATTATACGTATGTTCTTTTTCAATAAAACGTGTTAAATAAGATTCTGTCAGTTAATCAAAAAAAAAAAATAGGGGGTTGCACGTAATTCAATTTTTCTGTTGATGTTTGTGTCGAACCACCTCAACGATAAGTAACGATAAAATGATAGCTGAAGCTCTACATAGTAATACCAAAGCCTTGACAAGTTTCCTAACCTTAGTCATATAACAACAACTCTATTAAAAGTTTTAATATTACTATAACTATAATTTATTGATAACCACAATAATTCTTAATACTTAAAAAACTAATCCTTCATTTGAGTACTTTCAAATTGCAGTAAATAGCATATTGAACGAAAAATTATGAAAAAGTATTAAACTTGACTTAGAAAAACAAGTTTTTTCTGTCTCTGGACCTATTGGGATCTGTCAAATGGGCGGAGGTTAAAAAACATGGCGACCATAATAGGATCATGATATGTAGTCATATGTAGCAATGGATGGTAAATACAAGTCAAATTTGTGACTGGGCTGGCACTAATCTCAAAGAATGCTATTTTGTTGAAGGAAAAGGTAATTTTAAAGCTGCACATAATGAAAATGTGATAAAATTACTATTAAAGAATTTGCTCTAAGCATAGTTCGTTTTTTTTGCCACCATTCGACAGATCCCAATACAACTGCTGTTGAGAAAAAAAGGAAATTTTTTAATTCGTGATGAGGGTTAAGGTTCATGAGCAGAAAGATCAAACTAGGTGAAGCAAAATTGAACGAGGACTTTGGACTTGGGCGCTTCTGGCTGTCCCGATTGAATGAGATAATACGGGCTCGCGTGACACTATACATTTACGTGTAAGAACGTTGCAATTTGGTGGGGCTAGCTGCCGGCTCCTAGCCGACAATCAATGATGAGTGATAATGACCCAAGGTCGGCGTTGAGTCGACACATTTTACGAAAAAAGAGTCACACACATTGTCCATTTTCACGATGTCAACTATCCCGATAAGGCTCCACAAGTATAATGGGCTGAAAAACAGTTCATTATTCGGCCCCCTCTGCGATTACCATAGAATTTTAAACACCTGGAAAACTCGAAGTGATCCCCCATGTAAAAACTTAGAAGCAGCTTTTTAAAAAAAAGTGTACTTAAGCATTCATGATCCTTGAACTAACTTTGCGACGTCCCAAAAATTTTATGAGCAGACCTTGGAACGCTCTGAAGGTAACTTTAAAATGACCTTTGGAGGCATGTTGATGTTGAAAATTGGTTCCATTAATAAAATTTTTCATTTAAAATTGATGAGAGGGATTGGCGTTTCTCGATCGAATGATCAGTGCTCGCTCCACTCGTAATGGATAAAAATTCTCTACATGTGGCTCTTTTCTCTCTCTGTATTTATATGCGCACACACATATTTATATCGATCTTGTAAATGCCCTGAGTAGACGGTGAGGCGTTCGACAAGTGTGCGTTACAAATCGGTCAGGGTCATGAGCGCAAGTTTTAGCCTCAGAGCTCGTCGTTGAATGAAGCTTTTTCAAGAGAGAGAGAGAGAGATATATATATAGATAGTTTATTTATGCCTCGGTATTAACCATAGGCAATATTACAATAAGTAGTAGAGTGTTTATAATTATACAAAAATTGATATAATACAATAATATAAAATAATAATATAAAACTAAAATAACACAAAAACTATATAAAATAACATAAAAAGAGAGAGAGAGAGAGAGAGAGCCGGGCGGATGGATACAAGAAAAGTGAACAGTGTTGTCGACATTTCCATTAGTGTACTTCCATCGCTTTCATTTCACTCCGGATGAGTCCTATGTCTGATATTTTTCACCCCTATCGAAAAAATGATAATTATTGTACGAATGCAAACATCCATTTAAAAATCGATACAAAAGGTTTAGCTAAATTGAAAAATGTCATTTCCCTCTTGTCATTTACGTCGGCCATCCGGTTTATATTTTGTTTGTTTCATTGTTTGTTATTCCTTACAAGATAAATATAAACGTCCTGATAGTTGACGTTCTAAGGGTTTCTTCCACTTTATTTTTGTGCAAATGATATCAACAAAAATAATTTATTAAAAAATATAAATCTAAAAAGCAAACTTTGAATTCACGTTTAAATAATTACCTGATATTTTAGAGATTGAAACCCCTATTGAATGTCTTCATTTAGAACAATATTTATAATAATTTTGAAAAATATTTTATTAGGTAAGGTGAATGTCTCAATAGTCAGATATCTTAAAAACCCCCGTAAATGTTTTTTTATGTATTACGAAATAAAATAAATTTTTCTATAGTTGAACAGGGCTTTTTACCTTTTATTTTTTTATTTTTAAAACATTAAAATAAAAATATCGGTTGACATTCATATTTAAATTACTGTTTGATACTTTAGCGATAAAAATCCAAATTTTTTCTTAATTTTGAACAATATTTATAATAGATACTGAAGCGCAGGCTCCCCAGTAGTTGGACAGCAAAATCGACCCTATATTCTTATAGGGGTGAACGAGCTTTTTCTATAGTTAAATGCTAAGAAAAATACCTCTTTTTGCACTCGAGAAAATAATCCACAAATTTATATTGAAAAAATGAATTTTAAACATTAAAGAATGTATTTTGGTCATACAATTCCAGTAAAAAGTAAATTCTTGACTCTAAATTTATAATTCTCATAAATTCTGCCCCTTGTTAAAGAAATTGCTTTTTTGTATTACTTTTACTATCGATTAGTAACTTGAGAATATTTTATCAACAATTAAAAAATTTTCATTACAATGTTTGGAAATCGTTATGAATAAAAACACTATTACAAATGTACAAAAAAATGTGTAAAAATCATACTTTTTAACCTTATCTAGATTGAATATACAAATTGTTTCTAAGAAGCAAGGCTAAATCTCAACAACTTTGGAGTTAGTTAATTAATTTTAACTCATTCAGTAAAAAAAAATTTTTAAATTCCCATAAAATTTTAGTATAATCTTAGAAACAATAAATACAACATTTATCTAATTCTGATATTTTAAATAACGTAACTCTTACATAAATCGTTAAAATAATATTAAAAAATATTCTTAAACTTTTGGGACATATTCATCTATTAAAATGTTTTGTACTTTTTATTTCAAGTGAATACATCAGTTTTTTTCATTGATTCACCAAGTGGTTAGGCAAAAAGTTTCGAATTAACCAGACGCGAGCACATTTTCATTTACGACTGCACAATGCGACTGCACAAGCGTCCCTTTTTAGCGGCCATGCATGTGGCCAAGCCGTTTACGTGCAAAACGGTTGAGATCCCATTTACGGCCTTAACGCGATCCGGCGTTAACACACTTCCGGTGGAAACGCTCTCTACTATATACTGCACCTTCGCTCTTTCGTCTTTCCCCAGCGTTCTATTTTCTATAGATATACTTTTCCTTTCGCTTTCTTTCATTTATCGTCCACTTTTTCATACGTGTATCCTTTTCTCTTCGTCTCGTTACCGAGCAGATTTCCCAGCTCCGAGGTCTTTCATTTGGACGTACGAAGATGTATTTGCATCCAAATGGGATGGATTTTTGAAGAATTTTGATATATATTTTTCGTTTTTTTTTGGATGATTAGACTTTTTTTTATTTTAGATTTTAATAAATCTTGGTTTTGATTTTATAGGAATAAATTAGAGTAAATATTATAGGTTAAAATTTCAGATTTATATTCTTATATGAGCAATTTCATTTGAATTCAATCTGACGAATAAACCTTTAGGTTTTTTTAAATTTTTAATATGTTATTGTAGATGCAAAATGAAGTATCTATATGTCAATTTTTAATTCTTTATCCCAACACCTACCGAAGTTTCGTAAAATTCTTAAAATATTCAAAGCTTCTACAATAATTATCTTAACTAAGATATCGTAACTTAATATGGGGTTATTTTTATTTTTTAATGTACTTTTTAAAAAAATTAAAAATTGAGAAAAGAAATCTGTTAGCGTCTTTATGACTGTTTTGAATTCGAAAATTAGATTTTCTTTCAATGGGACTCCTTTGATTTTTTTTTCAAAAAAATTCATAACATTCTACGTTAAAAAAACAAAACTTTTGAGTCCATAATGAATAAGGGATTCAAATAACTTCAAATATAAAAATTTTAAAAACCTTGCCAGAACACTTTTTACTCGACATCAACGTTATATCTTTCAGAAAAAAAAATTAGTATACAAAAAATTGAAAAAAAAAAACAAATCTAGATAGTAAATTACATCAGGGTAAATATCTGCATTCAGAGAGAGAAAAACAAAAAATAATTTACGAACTTGTTAATATGACATTTTTCACGAACAAAGTTACATATAATGTGCATGAACCTTAAAAACAAATCGAAACTTACATTATTCCAAAATATTCTTCATATTATTGCATTGCTTAATCAGTATCTATTTTTTATTCGCACCAAATGGTGTTAGCAAGAATATTGTTACTTTATTAATTTTAAATGCACTAAATGGTGTTTATATTGAGGTGTTAATTATTTACACTGATTTAACAGAGAGGATATTAAACCACATCTATTAACACGATGCCATTCTACACTAAACAGTAGGAACTAGATAAACCAAAAATGGTGTTAAATCAACACCATTTCAACATCACATTTTTTACAGTGTAGTTCAACGTAATATATTTAGGATAAGATCTAAATAAAATATAATTGTAGTTGAACAATAATCGGTATAGTTTTCACCTTTGTATAATAATATATACCATCATACTTTTCTCCCATTGTTCTCCCAGAACGATCGCTAATTTCGCTAAGATCACTAATTTAATCGAATTAAGTAAACTTTCTCTTAATGTCTGATAATAAAATGGAAGTTATCATCAAAAAAGAAACTTCGCCTGCACCGTGAATAATGAATAAAGTTCGTGAAGTTCGCGTGACGTATATCCTGGGTAAACGAGAGATTTTTAATGTTTGCGCGGGGACAAATCGATGAGGACGATATGCAGTCGGTGCTTGAATAATAAATTATCACGTCGGGAAAGTAACATTCCGGTATAAAGAAAAAAAAAACAAAGGTTTTAAGATATAATGGAATCTGCATTATTTTGCGAAATTTCTACTCTCGTTTTTTCGATTTCCGTGGCAAAATTATTCGCCTCAATTATTCGGAATCACGCTTCGGAATTGAGCAACCCTGAGTGCTCGTTCCCCACGCAAATGCTCGGAGCATCACGAGAGAGCGTGCCTTCCGAATGCTCCCGGATTATATCGACGATAACCCCACCTTACTCAGAGACCGAAAAGGCCCGTGAAAAAACAAAAACAAAAATAATAATTCTCGTAAATATTTACAAACGGTTTCAGAGTCATCCAATATTTCGCCTGCGTCCTGTTTTTCGTTTCATGAACGTATATTATGTACACTTACATACGATCGTGAAAACAATGATAAACGATCGGTCATATATCACAACGCATTGTTTGTGTTTGTGAAAAGAATTTGATACGCGGCGTGTTCTCAAAAAGAAAACAATGCGTTAAATGTCTCCAATAAACACAGACATAAAACAAAGGTAATTCGAAAGTGACGAAAAATCATTAAGGATAAAAAATTGTATAAGTGACTTAATTTTTGATAAATTATTTTGAAACGTAGTATAAAAAATAGTTTCATAGTTATATTGTTTATTTAAAATTTTGTTGAATAATGGTACAATCGTTGTTTAATATGATACGGATATGTGTATAAAATTTTAAGAGATTTCATTACGTAGAAATCGAGATATTTATTGTTAAAAATCCCAATTTTCAGTGCTTTCAGCATGGTGAAGCTTCTTAAAATTGAGCATAGCTCTTTATTGCACTTCACAAAAGCTTCCCTTACTTTTTAAAACAATTAGTAAGATTTTTTTTCGTGATTTTCATAAGTATGTAGCAAATTTCATTGATTATAGTAGTTGAATTTTTCTTAATTAACGAACTACTTTAATCGAGACGTTTAGTGTTAAAAATTGTTTCTATACAAATTTGTACAAATTTTACTGAAATAATTATGAAAGTTTTTTTACAAGAAATATTTTTGAAAAATACGTACTCCTGACTCTATAGCAGTGAAATTGAAATAAACTGGTATTTTTTGTCGAAAAAAGGAAAGGAAAACCGATAGGGATAGAAAATAGGGGATGAAGATAAAATACAGGAATCTTGATCGATCACAGTTGTCGCGTGACAAATTCATTTCATGACCTGGTCTACTGCACGTGAACGGCGGTGCTTGGCCACGACAAACATTATGGCAGAGCGTTCGTTCGCGCACATTCTCGTAATCGCTGCCGCAATGCCAATTACGCAAGAATATACAAACAATCGGAACTATCGGATTGAACGAAAAATAATTACCCGTAATTCCAAGCAAACACCATACGTTCATCCCCGTTGATAAATATTTCATCCCCGTTGGAAAATATTTATAAACGCCATTCGTTGACAAATATTTTTCAACGTGACGAATCAAAATTCGATCCATGCGTGAATATCTTTTGGAAGAGAAAAAGTTTGAGCTTTCGAGACAATTTTTGAGGTTTTTTCTACTAGAAGACTTTTTCTACTAGAAAGATTTATCTACTAGAAGGCTTTTTCTACTAGAAGAATTTTTCTACTAGAAAGATTTATCTACTAGAAGACTTTTTCTACTAGAAGACTTTTTCTACTAGAAGAATTTTTCTACTAGAAGAACTTTTCTACTAGAAAATTTTTTATTACCTTTTCGCATATTTTTCCAATAGATCTTGTCTGTGGCGTTTCTAAAAATACGAAAAAGTATACAATATTGGAGTAGTTTTCGCAAGAGGATTGGCATAAAAGCTGTTAGCGTTGCTAACAAGTCGGTAAATCATTTTTATGAGCACCACTGAATGGGGAAATGGTGAGAGTGGTCACGCTCGGACTGTGTACACAATTGGCATTGTTTCCTCAACAGATCTCCCGTTATGGTGATGCGTGACTGCCGGCTTGTCACTTCCCATTTCAGCGGTTCTCAAGCCAAGCATTAAAATCGTTCTAAACGAATGCAAGTCGTAAATAAAAAGTAACGGACAAATATAATGTCTTTTTCATTCGACTTATCACACGTGATGTTTAATTTTATTGAGTGCGCAAAAAAGTCTTTCATCCGACTCGCTCTCTTTTTTCTTGGCTCTCGTTCAATTTTTTCGCACAGCGGCTTATCCGGACTTCCGGTCGGTGAATACAAAAGATATACGCAATAAATCGGATTCGATGCACTTCCTCGCGGAAAAGTAGGCTTGTATTTACACGAACGGGGGACAAAACTGTGTATAAAATGCGGCGGCGGTGGATCGATAACAGACCGCGTGTACCGGGTCAAGAACGAGAGACGCAAAAAAACACGGGCGCCTCTTGCTCTTTCCCCTCCTCCCGCCCTCATCCTCTCTTCTTCTCATTCTCTGCTTCTCCCTTTCACCCCCAATTTATACGATCGACTACCAAATGTGCGGCATTTCGATCGAAATAATCAAGAGCAACGAAACTCTTGCATCGAGAAAACAATATGGTTGATTTTATTACTATATCAACTGTACTGATTGTCATATGGAACTAAATATATTTTTAGATACTGTTATTTTGTAAATGGTTCTAAAAAGTAACATAGATTTTTATTTATTATTAAGGATGTAAGTGTGATATTTTTTAAATATGAGAATTTCATAAATTTTTGGTATTTTATTATTAAGCGTATGAAAAAATGGATCAAATTTGAGATCGTTTCACGGAGGGGTTTAAGAATTATCACACTCCGAAGTTATTGGCACTTACCATTGCTTCTTGTGGAGAATTCGTAATTTTGCACTGAATAAAAATTTAAAAATATGAGATTCTTGTCATTTTTTAAAAAAATATATTCGTGGTAGTATTCATGTTGTATAGACAGTAATTTCAAAAGTACTATGCGAGACAAATACTCTATCCTGGGGTTAAGCTAACCCCGGCACTTTAAATGGATGTAGCCCACTCTTTATTTATCGTACGGAGATTAAATTTTTTTTTGATTTCGTCGTTCAAGTTCTGGAAAATGGAATGAACTACTAGAAAAGGTCTTCGATTTATACCGAGAAAAATGCGTATGAAAAAGCAAAATTTTTGAAATTCCAAAATCGTAAAAATTTTCTGGACTTTGGGATATCCTTGTGTAAAGTCCTAGAGTTAAAAATTTTTTACATTTAAATGAAATGAAATTATAAATTATAGATTAAATTATTTTTTCAAAGAATGGATGCAGAAACTAAAATAGGATAATTGCCAATTTATGGTGAAATCTGTTATCACGATTTCTCTCAGTGTGTCAAGAACAAGACATAGATTCTGGTGATTGAAAAACCTAGAAAAATAGTTAAAAACATCAATTTTTCATCTCAATCAAAAATCATGTCTTACTTCTTTTTAGTATTTAGGATTTTAGTATTTGCAAAAATTACGAAAAATGGTTTCGTTTTTTACATAGTGTTTCAAAATGTGTAAAAAATGAATGTATGTTAAATTTAACAATTATTAACTATGAATGGTTGAAAATTGAACGGTTTATTAATTTCTTTGATAAACATTGTATAAATAACTATTCTCCTAAACTTGGCCAATTTTTACATTCCCTTTTTTTTATCGCACATGAATAATATATGTAATAACAAAATGAAGAAAATATTAATATGAATAAAAATCAGACGGTGTTGCGAGAGTAGACAAAAATAAATAAAAAATTACGAACGACGAAAATAAAAGGGGAGAATGAAACGTAAACAAAAATAATACACTGGCAAAAATAATGCCAGGTATAGTAATCGACGAAGAAAAAAAAGTGAATAAAAATAACAGTTGGCAAAATTCGTCCCGACAATAATTATTGTTTATAATTTAATTAATTAATTAAATTAAATTTATTGTTTATAATTATAATTATTCCTGTTTTTTTGTTATTTATCCGTAAAAACAATTTTCAGGACGGAATCCTCCTAAATACTTTTACAATATGGAAAAAAAGAGGAAATTCGCTCGTTTTTGACAGAACAAAACGCGAGCAGTCCGAAGGGTTAAAGAGAAACGAAGCTCACGCGATTTTCTCGTAACGTTTCATGTTTATTTGTTTTTCTCTGTCTCTCTTTTCTGTCGAATCGAATAATCATTTTTTCATCTCTCCCTTAAAAAAAAGAACGAATAATCGATGTTATACTCGAAGCAATAAAAAGGTCGTGCACGATCGGCGACCGACTATCGATCTTTTCTGATAGCGAGATCGGGAAGAACAGTTATTGCGTCGTCTGTCGCGAGATATGTGTGTTTCGCCTCGATCTTCTTAATTGCTATGCGACGCGTTACTTTCTAGTACGCGCCAGAAACTCGACCTTGCCCGCAGATAAATCGTAAAACGTTCGCACGATTCCTATTCCGACTTCTTGTCTCCACTCTCCAATTTTTCACGCTACTTACTTTTTTTTTTACTAATTTTTTCGTAATTTCCCAACATTGTTTTTTTTTCTATGACCCCGAAATCGACTGGAAAATTAAATATTCTGTTTTTTTTCTGTCGTCCTTGGAGATTTATCGCTTCGCGAAAGACAAAGACCAGGGAAAATTCTTCCCTGATCGTGAATGGCATAAAACGCTCGTGATGCGGGTTTTTGCGATTATTTTAATTAGCAAAATAATTTGCAAACGCATCGTAATTGATAATCTTGTACTATATATTTTGTACTAAAATTCAAAAGTACTTGGAGATTTTTCCCGGCTACAACACCTTTTGGGACATCATATTTGAGGTCCTAGGAGGTCATTGAAAAAGAAAAAAAGAAATTGATGTTTCGAAAATTCTACAGTGGCCTACCTCCTTAATGAAGCTATTTATAATTGAAAATTTGATTTTTAACATTGAATAAAATGCACCAACATTATTCCGTATTTTCATTTTCAAAAATCAATTGCTTTGCACAAAAGTAACCTTTGATAAATACTATTTATTATAAATTCATTGCACATTTTGAAAACTGTACAGGACAAAGAAAAACCTGAGATTATGAGTCTTTTTCATTAACTATTAACGATAAGTGACCATAAAATGTTAGCCGAAGCTCTATATATAGTAAATGCACCAAGTATTGACGGGTTTCCTAACGTTAGTTCATAACAACAAAAATTCTATTGATAGTTTTAACAATACTAATTATACTATATCGCTAACCGTGATAATTCTTATTACTTGAAACTCTAACCCTTTATTTTAGTATTCTCTAACTGGAGAAATTTATATTATTGTTCAAAATTCAATAATTTAAAGTAATATATTTATTAGAAAGTATTATTTAAATTTTTGCCGTTGCGACTATTGAGATTTTTACCGTTTCAAAAAACAGGGTTAAGAAGAAACCAAATTTGACAATACCTGTTATTTTGTATACATAAAAAGATTCAAATTTGTAAAATCAATTTTTGATGAAGTCATTTAGTTTATGTTTTAATGTGTAAGTTTTGTTTAAATTAAACTCGTCTGGCGAATAAAAATATATGATTTTTTAAAATACATATTCAAAATAGAATATGCCTCTTATATTGTATTTGCTTGATTATTTTGGACAGCCACGCGACTAGAAATAATTTGTTTTTTCAAGCTGTTTTTTATGCACAAATAATAATGACTATAAATTTTTTTATCTAAATAAGAATAAGAATAGTGTAGATGTTAATAAATTTCTACAATGTTAAATAAAATTAAGACCGGATTTGACTGCTCCAGTTACAAATATTTTGTGCAGTCAGCCAATCTCAACTACACAATTAAAAATGCCCTGGACAAGAGAAGATTCAATCAAGAATATTTCCGTAAAAATATCAGCAACGATGTACTTTTCTTTCGTAGAAAGATCGAGAATAATATATAGTTACAGAAATCACTTTTTCTGTTTAGCTACCTTGTATAGAACACACCAATTTTTCGCTTTTTCTTGCAATTTGATCGACTTCCGGTTAAAGTAACACAGGGTTTAATTTATTCTTGAATGCTAATTATTTGCATTAAATCAACTGTAATGTTGTTTTTTTTGTTTCAATCGATGTGGAGTAAATATTGCTATAGATTTTGATCTCAATTAAAATTATAACAATACAAACAATGAGTACATATCTGTAAATGACAGTTTCATTTATGGAGGTTGGAGAAATCTCCATATATAGTTTCATTCTTTATTATCTTTTTTAAATGATCGGGAACCATACTTTTTATTTTTCCAATCGATTCAGCGTATTTCAGTTTATTATCGATTTTAAATTCGCTAAAAGTTTAAATATGTCAAATTTTGGGCATACGAAGCTCGACGGATTACAAGTGCGTGCGACTGCCTCCACGTTTCTGACTTCAAGATGTTCCAACTTTTATTTTTTATGGACCGAATGCCCTGTACAGCGCTCGATCATAACTCATCCTTTCGATTTTCAAGGAAAAGGAAGTGGAAATGTTGCCGGAGATAATTATTACTGTCACGTAATGAGAGATTGACAAAGAATATATAACAATAAGAAAAAAAGGTTAATTGAATAACGATTCTGTTCCCTGAATGAATTCAGTGATGGAAAATTATGACACGAGCAAAAATCTAGGCTATATACAGGATGTCGTACGACATAACGATGAAAAATAAACAACGTTCATTATTTTATGATTAAACTCAATTCAACGATAATTTTTCAATTAATATTTTATTGTCGTATAATTTAAAGTGACATAATAACTCTATGTTGACGTTTTAAATGGACAAAAAAAATTACTATAATTTTGTCGTAATATAGTTTCAGATTTTATTGAAAATTTATTTAAGATAGTTCTCTTCGTACAGTCAAATCAAAAATATTAATCTCGATTTTTCTGATGTTCAAAGTGATTTGAGAGATTAGGTTCATTAAGAAAAGTTGTTGAAAATTGACTAAAGAATAAAATACTCAAAATTCAAGGTCATTCAAGGGCAGTTATACTTATTACATAATTTGAGAAAAATTTTTTTCTTAATTTTTTTTAAAATTTTTTGTTAGATTTTTTTTTAAAAACTAATCAAAGTTTCTTTGATGTTCTGTAAATATCTGTGTGAAATTTCAAGAAATTTTTCCACTTCAAATTTTAGATGTTTAGAAGAGAGAAAATATTGTATCATATATCAAAAATATAATAAAGGTTTAACGATATTCCATGTATTATTTTAAAATTCTGATTTCGTTGATTTTAAGATTTTCTCATAAAGCTACATAACTATATATAGATACATAGAATTATTTATAAAAAACAATGTTAAAACTATAACGATTGAAACTTGATCACTCTGAAATAGTTAAGTGAATTATGTTTTAAAATTCAGCGTATTAATTTTTTATACGTGTACAGTGGCGTGCAAAAATTTCGGGCCAACCTATTTTTCGTGGATATTACATAAAAACACGATGGTTCAGGATATATACAAACGAGAGATGACAATAGTCTATACTTTTATTTCAAAACAACACACATTATAAACAGTGATAGTTCTCTCTAACAATTAATTATCTAATAATTTTTATTTAATGAGTGTGCAAAAGTATTGAGCCATATACTAATGGGTATGAAAAAACAAAACTAATAATTGCCAAAATAACAAACATGATTCGATTTCTTCACTATAGAGTTAGGATTTTGTTGCTATTCCCTTGGCAGCGATCGCATCAGCAACATAGTGCTTTTCCTAATAAATAACATATTTGTAATAACACGTGAACTTTTACCTTTTTTAGACAAATTTTATATTATTTCTTAGACCTCAATTTTTATGTGTTTTGCCATAGCGGCAGAAAGTGGACTGATTTTTCTTTTCTTCTGATGTTCTTTTTTTCGTGTGTTTCAACATCTTGGCAGAACGTAAACTGATTTTTCATTATTCTTTATACGTTTTGAATTAATACGTAATAAAATGTGAACAAATCGCACGACCAGAGCCAAGTGACCCAATACCGCGCAATGACCAAACGTATGCGATGCTATAGACAAATAATATGCTATACAAAAAAATAATATCTATCCATTCCATAGCTTCCTTAAAATGATGAGTTTCAGGCATTGAATATTTTGTCGAATAACTAAAAAAAAATTGGCCCGAAACTTATTTTGCACTTCACTGTATTTCGAACCAACATATTAAAAATAGATTTTATTTTTTACCATTTATCAACACAATGCAATTCACTGTTAGAATCAATTGATTTTTCGACCTTGCAAAAAAATCAATCATACGCGATTGGAAAATTAATCGGTTGTCATACATGAAATTCTGTGTCCTTCGATCCCACGAGCTCGCGACGGAGTTAGTTCCGTGATATCATTGCTCGAATATCTCGAAACGAGGCTCCCCCGCAACCGGGATTCTCCGATGACGTCGAAAGCCACCCGTTTGCTCTGCATGACAGAGACAGAGAGAGAGAGAGAGAGAGAGCAGTCGTTTCGCGAATCCCCCGAGCACTCACCCGTTATTGTCATATAAATCTAATAAACGAATGGCGCGCCAAATTAGCCCACGTCGCTCGCATTCGAGCTTTTTTCCATATCTCTTCATCTGGGCATTAACACGTACAAGAGGAAAAAACAACGAATCATGGATATTGCACAAAAAAAATGAATAAAATAAAAGCATTGAAAAAAATCAAGTATTTGAAAATTTTATTCTATTATTATTAACTGATGCTTTATTTCTGATAAATTTGTTTACTGGTGACAAATAACAAACTACATTTATTTGAGACAAACGTGAAAATATACAAAAGTGAAAAAATTTAATTTAATTTAGGATGAAATGCATTTTCCCAAATTTGTCTGCAAGTTTTTTTTTTTAATTCAAAATATTCAATTGAATTATTTCTATCCTGGAAGCATATATCAAATAAATAAAATTAACCTAAAGGCAAAGTCCCTGGTTTTTATTTATATGAGATATTGTCTTGAAAAACCATGTGAACGTTCTTTACCGTTGCATTAAAATATTGGAAAAATGTGAGATAGTTTCACCGTTTAGTTATTGAGATGTTCAATATTGAAAATAACAAATTTAACATGAGCTCTTATGGCGAGCTCTGAAAAATTGTGCTTTTCAATATTTAATAACTCGATTTTGACACGGTGAAACTTCTTCAAATTTTACACATGCCTGCTTACGATGCTATAAGGAACGTTTATGCAAATTTTTAAAAAATTATCTTTAAAACTACTAAATACAAATACCTCCTTAAATGATTTTTTAAAAATGAATTCTGCATAATCCAGCGATTAAGTTATATGATTTTTTGAAAATTCATTTTGCGTAATCCAGCAATTTATGAACTTACATAATTTGTTTAAATTCATTCTGCATAATCCAGTGATTAGCTAAGTTACATGATTTTTTGAAAATTCATTTAGCGTAACCCAAGTTACATTACATTTGACAATTTATTCAGTAACTCAGTGGCTTGCTAATTACACAGTTCACAGACAAATAATAATGATAAATTGGATTCGAATATGAATAGGAAATTTTACTTCCAAATTTTATAAAATACTTTACCTTCTTCAAATTTCCACATTTTTAATGAATAATAAATTGCGCGTTAGGCGACTACTTCCTCAATGATCAGTGAAAAAAAAGTAGTCCCACTCTTGGTCTCTTTAGTCGAATCACATGGAAATCCTGATATCGTTCATCGTAATCCATTGAGTCGAATGTCGAGTATATTTGCACGGATCGTCGCACGGAGTTACACGTCATGTGTCGCTCTGCATCCTTGTTTACGGCTTCTCTCGAGCATGACGATGAGATGTTTTTTTTTTTCGCGATGACTCGCTCTGCGCACGATTCAGTATCACTGGTCTTTGTTTGGAACTCCTGGAATTCTGAACTTCGCAGTCCGTTCATTATTTACTGATAAATATTCAATTAAGAAAAAAAAAACGTAGACGTGCTGTCGTCTTCGTGTTTCAAAAGTCGTAATGACGTATCTGCTATCTTTTTTTAAATCTTCATTAAATGCATTATTAATTTGATCCTGAACGTAACATTTCCATAGCGTCGTTTATCAAATTTTATTTAATTTCGTTTTAATTGTGCCCAATGACTACAATCTTCGTTGAATTTCCAAAATGAATGGTCATACGTGTACTGATATATAAAGAATTATTTCTAAAGTTGGAGAAAAAATGTATCGAGATCTGGATGGGGATCAAAAATAAATATCTAAACTTTTCGCGTTATTTTTTGTTTTATAGGCTTTGGAACGGAGTTTCGAATTTGAATATCCTTATCTATCGGTCGACGATGTCGCATTGGACGAGTTGCATAAGCTCTCGTTTCCAGACGAGCGCTCGTTTCTCGCCGGCCGGGCGCGATAAATTACAATGTACGAGTCTCAATGCTAGACTCGTTATGTCCCACAGTTCGCGAGGACGAGAGGAAAAAGATAGACAGATACGTTTATTCGTACCCAGGGAGGTTATCTCGTGAGTATATACATTAGTGTTTCTAAACAGTTGTAGTTTTAGTAGTATTTTTAGTGATTAATAATAAAAAATATATATATGAGCATTTCCAGGTCTATTCAATATGATAACTTGACGGTAACCCCTAAGATTTTTTTTCATTTTTTAAGGTAGGAGTCGCGTGAAAATGGTTTGAGATAGAATTTCTTAAAAATTTGTACAAATCTTCTTTGAGGTCATGTCGAAATGCCAAATTTTATGAAGCTTTAACAGCTAGTAATCGAGATATTAATTGTTAAAAGTCGTCACATTTTTACATCTCTCATAAGAGCCTATGTCAAAAGTGGTAATTTTTAAAAATAAATATCTCTATAAACATATGGTGTAGCTTCTTTAAATTTTGCAAACATGTTAATATGATGTCAAAGAAGATCAGTATAAATTTTGAAAAAATTCTGTCTCAAAAAAAGTTCAAGTGATGATTTTAAATTTAATTAACACGTACAGACGTAAAAAATAAATTTTTGAGATCCTACCGAAAATGGGATTCAAATAACTTTTTTTAAATATGAAGTTAGGCGAATCTTATCATCGATAGCGGCTCAAAAATTTTGTGTTTTTTTTACGTAAAATGTTATGAATTAAAAAAACAATGACAGGGTGTCCTATTGAAAGAAAATACAATTTTTAAGATCAAAATGGCAATAAACATCATCCATTGAAAAATTTTCATTTCGCAAGAAAATATCGAGCCTCTGGCCATCCCTGTTGCAGAAAACATCGATTTTTAACCCCGTAAATTCAGTAAAAGTAACACCGCTCAACATCTTTTATCAAACACAATGTATATCGCGCGCAAAGTCAGAGCGAGAGAGAAACAGCGCGGGAATCGTGCCAGAGGGAATCGCGCTCGAGGACAATCTGCTTCGAATTCGAGAACTTTTTTCGCACGCTTTTATCCTCGCCTCTTGAATAATTGATCCCAAGTTAGAATTAATCGATCATTCGTCGAACGTGGTTTTGTCAAGGACACAATCTTTTTTTTCCTCCGAAGGCAACTAGCCAAAAATTGAAGCGGGATTTCCATTCATTATTTTTCATTATAAGGTAGTTCGATAGCTATAAGTGCCATTAAAAAAAGGGACGGCTCCTCTTTACGAAAAAGTAATATCCATAAAAAGGTACAAAATTACGAATTTTTGAAAATATGATCAGTTATCGAAATAACATAATTATGCTATATTTATTGAATTTTTCTCACTTGCACTGCGAAGTTCGAGAGTGTCTAATTTTTTCCAAAATGGAAAAAATGGAAAATTTCCACTACAATGATTTTTTTCTTAAAAACTGGACGGTATATTAAGTTAATTTTGTTTTAATATAACTTCTGTAAGTGGTACTCTAACATTTTTAATTTTTTCATAATTTTCTTAAATGTCGATTTCAAGTAACTTCAATAGATAATTTTTTTGTGACGTTTCGGTGGATAAATATCTAAACTCAAACTTTAAATATCTTGAAAATTAAACAGTAGAATAACTCAACTCTTTATTCATTCTATTTCTTTTACTACAAAACATGAAATTTTTCAAAATTTTCACCTTAAACTAAAACATTTATTTTCGATTAGTAAGTAACAAATAAGTCTCAAGTCTAGAATCTCCAATTCGTCATAAATGGGCGTATAATCTCTCGTTACATCCTCCGGACTCTTGACCCTTTTATCTTGTCAATTAAAAAGCGATGATTCACCAATTATCTGCCTATTGCAATTTTTTTTCTTCCATTTTTTTTATCTTGACACATCGCCTGGGTGTTAAGTTTCCTCAGCACGATATAATTAGTCTTGCGAGTTGTTTCACTCCGCTGTTTAAATTAGGTGGAAAAAATAACTACGTGCAAGGAACAAAAGTCACGTTCGCATATTCGTAATAATCGTTACTTAGAAATTCAAATCGCTTGTTTCCTTTTTTAGCCTGGATTATACACTGTAATTAAAAAATCTGAGCATAACTTCGCGACGACTGCGAGAAAAAAGATTTTTTTTTTTGATAAATCACCTATTGACCAGTCGAAGGAAAAATAATCGAAATTTCGTCGAAATAATAAGACGTTCGATGTTCATCCTTCTGGCGTTTTTCCAAACTGTTTGACATTTCGTATCCGCTGTTGGAGGAAATTCTCTACCAGTGACGTGTATACATAATCGTCCGATTTATGTCTACTTCTGTTTGTATCTATATATTCGCTCGTGCTCCATTTCATCTCGCGGGATCGAAATGAAAAACAAAAACCACCCGAGGGTATCAAAAACCGTCCGGTCGATGAGTATTCCTTCGGGCTTTTAATGCACAGTGAAATATATGTATACGAAACGTTTTTTCGATTCTCCGCGGCTGCTCATTCATTTCTCTTCGCTATTTTCTCGCATTGATTTTTCTCTTCGGCAAATCGTCGCGCTTTCAGATTGCCAATCGCTCCTCATCGTCTCATTGCAAGTAAAATTAAGGACGTATGAGCGATATTTTTAAAAATATGAGAATTAGATTAATTTCTGATATTTTTTTCTTAAGCATATGAAATAATATTGTGCCAAATTTGAAATCGTTTTACTGGATGGTTTAAGAGTTGTCAAACTCCAAAGTTGCTGAGATTTAACATTGCTTCTTATGGAGAATTCATAAATTCGCACTGTATAGTCTGGTTTTCACGAATTTAACGTCAAGAATTTATTTTTTGCTGGGATTGTCTGTTCGATATATTCTTAATTAACTTCACTTTTCGCGTTGTTCTTGTGACATGTTTTTTTTTCAAAGTTACAGTCCTTAGTTTCGATTTAATTTTGATGCTACTTACTTTTTCACTGTCATTTAAATGCTAATTTTTACCCAGTTTCTGATGCGAGAGTATAATATATCTATATGCTACATGAGTAAAAAAATCTACGTCATTTCAACCAACGGTTGGAATCAATTCTCTACTTTTTTGTTGAAATTTCATCAAAAGTTTTCTTTCATAGTAAAATGATATATTATATAAAAAGAGCAATTTAAATATTGCAGATTGCATTGCTTTAAAAATATAAAATTAAATATCTACTTAACTTTATTTAATTTAAATGTTGGAATAAATGTTTTTGTTTTTATAAAAATTAAAATTTTTTTTCAACACAAAAAAACATTTTCCTGAGATTTTTAAACTTTTTCAAATCAACTAAGAATATTATTGCAAGTGTTCTCAGATTTTTTATCTAACGGGAAAAAATTACAGATGATTAAAAACAAATTTTTTTTCAAGTGTATACATTTTAGAAAAATTGATAATTCGAAAAGTTTTTTTTTTAATTTTTGGTATTAATATGTATTATTCACAATTTCTTTCAATTTTGAAAGTAATATTTTATGAAGATTTATTTTTATAACTTAAAAATTGATTAAAAAAAATAAAAATGTATTGTATATGTATTTAATGAAAAATCTCATTTGAATCGAATTTGATGAATCATAATATCATATAATAACTATATACAAAAAAATCAAATAATAAAAAAAGTAAATAAACAGCAGAAGATTAATATACATAAGACCTGTTTTTTCTAATGAATGCTTCGTATTGTTTCCGGACCAAATATTTTTGTGTTGTTTTCAATCCAGTAGAAAGCACCCGGAAAGTCTAACTTTTTCGCGCACGTGCCTGTACAAAACTTATCGCCGCTGCATGGAGAATAACGTGCTCGAAGAAATCTCGTGCGAGACATCGGACTCTCCGCATTGCGGAAAAAGATTTACCGATCGCTCACTTTTTCAAATTAAAATATCAGCACGTGAAAAAGTTTGCAAATTTTTCGCTGATCCCAATGTCAGGTTTCATCGACCGAAGAACTTTATTTTATTTTTTCGTGTAATTCAACCCAGAAAAAAAATTGCAAGAAATATGAAAGAAAATACGATTTTTCTCACTGTTTTCTCATTTATGTGAGAAATGTGGAACCGTGAGAATTTCGCCTGAACAGTGACTTCATTCACTGTTTGATTTACGGCGATTAGTTGGTAAGTAGGTTGGAGAAACCCTGGAGTTCGTAAAGAAAAAAAAAGAACATTGGGTCACAAGGTCGAGAAAATAAAATAGCAAAACTCTTCGATATAATTCGCTGAGAGAAATGTTTCTTTGCGGAATTTTGATTCCATTAACAGCGGAGAGAAAAGACGATTATAATATTCAGCCGGAAATAGCGATAAACACTACAAGTCATGACATGACCAGCGCGTATCTCAGTGGCACACTAATGAACCTAAAACGGATCAACTGTTTTTTTTCGCAATGAAAAAATTCAAGCGTGACATGCAATGTTTGAGTAACCATTTTGAACGATTAATTTGTAAATAATTATTTTTACAAAAAAATTTTATTGATGAAAATAATTTGATTCATATAAATATTGATGTGAAACATTTTTAAAGATGTTTCGTGTTTAAAATCGAAAATGATGGAATATTTTTTAATATTATTTATGTAATATTAAGTAACATCTCTAAAAAGTTGTGTAAAAATTTCATGGCGATTAAGAATCTCCTCATTAAAATATTAATTGTTAAAAATGGTTATTTTTTGGTACCTTCCTACACTGAGAAAATTTGGTTGATTCGACAAAATTTCAGTTGATTCAAACCAATATTTGTTGAATCAACAATATTTCAGTTGATTCAACCAACATTTTTTCTCAGTGTATAAGAGCACGTGTTTGAAGTTGCAATTTTATATTACAAAGATCTCAGTAATGAGCTTTCTAAATTGAGTGAAATTTTGCACTGATCTTTGTATGGCGTTAAAGAAGCTTCATCTAATTTTTCAAAATAATTTCATCATTTTTTTGTGCATTCACATAGAGAGAATTTTAAATATGTTTTTCTTCAGTTGATTTGCAGCAACTTTTCTTACTAAATTTTTACTCTTAAATGACTTCGTATGGAATAAAAACGTTATCAAACTTTTGATTTTTTGCTCTACGGACTCTACATCCTTAAGATGATGTGAAACACCCCATTTTTAATGAATTTTCGGAAAAATCCCACGCTCATATTTTTCAAGAAAATGAATTGCAATTTGATTATGTTATGCAGAGTATACTAAAGTAGTGCATTACGTTCTTGGAACTAGAAAAAAAAATTTTTAAAACCAAAGTAATTTTTTTTTTCGTTTTTTGAAATATAATAAATAAATAAAATAAAAAATTAAAAAACCAAAGTAATAATTTTTTTCGTTTTTTGAAATTCCAAAAACATCATGCACTAGTTTAGTGTACTCTGCATGACATATTCAAATTTCAATTAATTTGCTTGAAAAATACGAGCGTGGGATTTGTCCGAAAATATTCACTAAAAATTGGGTGTTTCACATCACCTTAGGAAACTTTTTCTCAGCATTGTTTTTGTACTCGACTGTTCAGAGACAACGACCTTAAAACAATTCTAAATTATGAAAAGAATTTTTCTTCGAAAAAAAAAATGTTTTCTTTAGTTTAGGTTGATAGGAATGTCAGGAATTGGGTTATCGCAGGTAAATCGGGTGTTCTCGTTGCACGAAAGGCAATAGCTCGTAAAGTAAATGCAAACGAGAGGTGCACCATCCAGCTATGTCAGCCCTTTCATTATATTCTAACTACGACTCTGCCTCATCGTTACGAACGTAACCGTATAATCCCTAACTTACATGAGTCATAATTGATCCTCAGATACGCAGAGGCAAAAATCAAATTTATGGCAAAAATAAAATAATTATATTTTCAAGAAGATATAGAAAATGAATTTCTGAGATGAAACTTTAAAACGCTAATACAATATTTGAATGTCATTTTTTTCCACGACTTTTATTATTTATAACCTATCCATTTTTATTAAGATTAATAAAATTGAATAATTTTACAATCAATAGAATTAATCAATGTTATAGACTAATAACTTTTTCACAAGGAATTGACTCACTTGTAAGAAAAAAAGTCTGATTATTGTTTGCTTAATATTTTAAATGATTGTCCACATTTTCCAATAGTTAAAATAAATAAATTAAACGTAATTAGTGAAATATAATATTAATTAAATACAATTAATTCTCATGTGAAAGTTATTTTTCCAAAATTCTTCGTGGAAAAATCGAGATATCTATATTTTTCGCGAACTTACATCTCCGTAAAGTTTTATAAGAACCGCGTACTAAAAGTTGGAATTTAACACAATATCTGGATATCTCCGATGCTTCCTTAACTTTTCGCCATATTTTAATATCACGTCAAAGAGCGCCAATATAAACTTCTAAGAAATTACGTTTGAAATAATTTCACTGGAGGATTTCTGCATTTACTTTATACGTACGAAGACTGTGCACGGTGGATGAAGAAATGATAGAACTTCCTTAATGAGGTTGAAAGGACTTGATGAAGTACTCAAAGATAAATAATATTTCGTCGAAACTTTTATTTATGCTATTTGCTTTTTTTTGAATGTTTTATGCAGTTATATTACTCTGTATATTATTTAAATAATTGCATAATATTTATAACTTTTGATAATTCCTTCGTTAATTTATATACATCTTTACAGTTCGATAGAAATATGATTGCTTAAAAAATTGACATCTAGTTGTTCAATCGTCAATTATTATTATTTTCATTCGTTTGAAATAAAAAATACATTATTGAGAATTCCATAATAATAATTCCATAATAATAATTCGATAATAATTTCATTCGTTTGAATTAAAAAACACAATATTGAGAATTCCATAATGTCTAAAGATAAAATTGTATACTTTATAATTACATTTATTACTTGAATGGTCCATAATTCATAAATAATTTTCTTTTATTATTTAAAATAACATTATCAAAAGAAATTCACCAGTTATCAATTTCGTCACATAATTAATTAAGATGGTTAGTCTAAAAAATGAGCATTGATAGATTTTGTTAAAAATTTGCATAAAATTTTTTTAAAGTCCTGTGTGTACTCAATTTTACAAGGCTTCACCGTGCAGAAGTCGAGTATTTCACGATAAATATCACATTGTTCTGTACACTCTCCATATAAGAGCACGTGTTGAAATTACAGTTTTCACAGTAAATAACGTAAACATTCTAATAGTTGGACTGCTAAAAGGGTTTTCTCACTTTATCTTTATTTAAAAAATATTCAAACGAAAAAATCTGCTTCTAATTCACATCTAAACTATTGTCTGATATTTCAGCAATTCAAAACTCATTTTATGTGTTAATTTTAAATAATATTTCTAATAAATAAATACTCGAACGTTTGAATATGTAGCATGTCCCAATAGTTGGACAGAAAATTGATCCTATCTCTATAGGGTTCAGCATGTTTGTTCCAATACATTAAAGTTATGAAAAATAAAGCTCTTTGTATATGAAAAATAATCAATATGGTTTTATTGATAAAAAAATCATTCAAATGTTAACAATAATATAGTGAATATAGTCCAATTATTGGAACATTTACCTTATCTTGAATTCCAGACGATGAAGTCCCCTAAAATTTTGCTGATAATTTTTATGTAAAATGGAATAAACTTCATTGAGTTTTTTAGAAAATCTATCGTACAAATTTATTAAACATACCTAGTATTTCTCACCTTGGAAAACCTTGAATTCAAGATACTTTAATCAATTTGCAACAACTTTTCTTAATAAATTTTACCTCTCAAATAAATTTGAACACCTCATAAAAACATTATAAAAGCAGAAGAAACTTTTGGATTTAGACCAACCACCTTAAATTGTATTTAAGATAACAAAATTCTTTATTTCCAAAAATATTAATTGATTAAGACGATTAAAAAATGATAAATTTATTAAAATGAAATGAATTTTTTCCATACGCGTAAGCTAAAAGAAAATTGGTAATTTTCCTGCTTTCTCGGTACTTGTTTTTTAGTTTACAAAATATTATACTCAGCGATAAGAAGCATATTACTCATAAACACTAAAATACACCAGGACAAAAAAAGTTGAAATTTGTTTTGACTTGATGACGCCACAGCCGATAAGTCTGATATCGGAAGAGAACCTTTAGGTTATCAATTAATTACATGTGCGCCCTGATAACAAGAATATACCTGTCTACTATTATCGGACATCTGTTGAAAAAATTTTCCGCTATCTGAGCTGCTTTCCGAAATATTAATATCAAGTCGATACCCAGAATGATTATCATCTCGTGTCAGAGTCCAAAACTTTAATTTTATAACATGTTCCTCGAAGATTAGAATCAAATTTAAAATGAAATTAAAAAATTTTGCATTAGGATACTTAAATAAATGAAAACGTCGCTCAAAAAGCACCAATTGGGATCTGTCAAATGGCGATATTACATCTGGTGGCAAAAAAAAAATGAACTATGCTCAGAGCAAATTCTCTAATAGTAATTATACGTATTATGCGATATTTATAATAAAGAGTTATTCAATTATTGATAAAAATGGAATCAGTGATGTTTACTCGACAGAAAAAGTAAATAAACATGAAATACAAAATTTGACACATCCCAATTTTCATTTTTTATCCATTTTTTGAATGCATTAATTTTGACGTTTTTCATTTTGCAAAAATTCGAATAATTTTGCATTTTTTTCGCGTGAGATTTTTTCAAGAAAGTTCCGCATTGCCCGAAGCCGTTCGAATCTCATCTGCTTGGTATACAAAAGAGAGAAATCTCGTATGCATACCTTGTAAGTGTAAGTATAAGCGGATCCGGCGTTGAGACACTCCGAAGTCGCGAGAACCTCTTCGTTAAGGAAGTTGTAACCTCACAGTAGTCAATACAACAACTATGTGAAAATTAAAATTATAAAAAAACCTCGATTTGAAGAAAGCTTCATTTTATTTACTTTTTCATACGAGATTCACTTCTATTAATGCCTTTCAGAAGAATAATTTTTTAGTTAATTTATACTTTTAAATATTAGACACTGTCTTTAACGAATACAAAAGAGGCTAGACATAGTGAATTGTCGATGAACTCGATAAATTTTTTCTTATTTGTTCGATGACCCCACTTTTTTTGTTGATATCATTAATAATACTCCCTAGGAACATCATATCAAAAATTTATGTAATTCATCTAGTGTCGAGCAACTGCATGTGTTCGAGCGACTCGGTCTGCGATGCTTTCCTCGCGGTTCGCACTCCGCGAATGTGTAATAGAAAAAAAAGCACGGTTCTATCTCCACTTCTCCTGCATGAAACACGTTTTTTTCTTATACTTTTATAAATGCTCTCTGACCAATGAAACATCGAACAAGTTAATTCGAGAATTTTTTATAATTTTCTAACGTAATATTGCCTACACATAGATATTCGAATAAATTTCTTACTTAAAAAAAAAAGTAAAACTTTTGAAGGTAAAAATAAAAATATTAATGTTTCCTTCTTTACCGCGAGGGCTGTAGATAAAAGCGTGATCTACCGATTACTGGTCATCGGTAAATTACCATCTGACGATATTATCAGCAGTTGGACAGAAAGAAAGCACAGGTTTACCTTATGATAACTTTGTACTATTTATTTTATTCATTACCGATAAATTATCATTAAATTATTCGTACAACAGTGGTCATTTTTTAAAATTATTATTAAAAAAGTTATTTGAAATGAATATTTATTTTAACGATAGAAAAAAAATTTTTTAAATAAAATTACAAAGCATTGTAATATGGAATTTTTGTTCACTTCATTCGTGTTAGGAATAGAACTGGCATCAAAGGCGATAACTTAGAAACACGTGTGGCATCATTTACGGAAACTAAGAGACGTCTCGTAAAAAAAAATTGGGGCCTCAGGTAGAAGTGATAAAATAAATGAAACCCTGGGTCGTTCCTCGATACGAATTTTCTCTCATTTTTTCTGACTCCTAAGACTTCCGATTCATTCACGAAAATGAGTGCGGATTATTCGACAGTGGAAGGGTATATATAAAAATTTACGACAATTGGGTCTACGTGCTGCTATTGGATCGAAAAAAAATAAATTTATCAAAAAATGCTATATAATGTTTTTATTAAACGGAAAATGAAAAAATTCCTATTATCACTTAAAATTATATATACGTATATCTTTATAGTGTATGGACATAATGTTTTACTTATTACGTTCGTACAATAATAATAATAATAATAATACAATCGTTTTCATTAAAAATAAGTATGTGTAATCAAGTCAGATCAAGCGAATGAAAATAAAATAAATTACAAAAATAAAATTTCTAAACAAAAATAAATTGTTTATTCTGTAATGGAAAAAGTCATTACAAGTAAAAGTGAATAAGATAGTTTTAGAATATATTCATAAAAAAAAAATAAATTGAATGAAAACATTTGTAAAAAAAGATGAACGATCAGCATTAACTTTTACAGAATGACTACATTTAAATTCTCTTTATCGGCTTTAAAATTTTTATTTCCACTTCTGTACACGTATATGGCTCTAGCGGGAGTTTTAAAATTCATTTCGTTTTCTTAGGGTGGAAGAGGGAAATTTAGTATTTCAGGAGGCGGAGTTAGCTTCGCAGTAATCCTCTCCACTGTGATCTCGACTATAAAAAGTCTCTTTTCTTTTCTCTTATTATTTGCAATGTAAATTATACGAATGTCCCAAGTGCACGGGACGAACATCGTACAATTTCCTTAATATAATATTTATTCAGCTGTATATGAAGACATTTCCTATTAAATTAAAATATAAAAAAAGTATAGTTAAAAATCATGAAACCTCTTTCAGCATCAAGACTGAGAAGAGAGTATTAAAGGGGCACTTGTATGAAATGATTAAAAATAATTTAATTGAAATTTATATTAAAATTTCTTAAAAATACGTACAACGTTCCTTCGCCTCGCATATGAGGATGTAGAAAATTAAACCCTCCATGTGTACACTAAAGGTATCTTTTATGGAGGTATTAGCAATACTAGTACTAGTCAAATGAAATACTCTTTGGCTTATTTTTAAATGAGGCTTAAGTTAATGACTTTTACTACTGCATAAAACTTTTCTACTAAATATACTATAATTTGAAAATGTAAAATATGTATTTTGCATCTCCAATAATATAGGAATGACAAATAAGTAATGGGAAAGAACGTAGTCAAATTAGAAAGATTTTATTTTATTAATTTTTGTATAATATACCAGAAAGAATGAAAAAGATATGTCGTTAGACAGAACGATCTGTCTTCTCTAAATCTCGCCGATAGACTGTTTCTTCAATTATTTTTTTTTCAATCAATTGTTTTTTGATTTAAAAAACTCACTCAACGATACTAAACGTGAACTCTCAAATTTTTCATGTCAAATTTCAAGTTTTACCATAACAAATTTAACAATAAAAAAATCGAAAAGGTCCTCGTCAAATCGTTGTTGAATTGAATGAATGAACAACTTGAATTGAGATGGAATTGCTCATATACAGTCGATCAAAATTGTCGACTTACGCTAACCCATGTATGTACGAAGTGAGACTTTTTTTATTATACTTAACCTCAGAGTTAAGGGAGTTTTTATAACTGTGTCGATAATATATATGAATATTGTGACTTTTTTTAAATTCTCTTCTGCAATTGAAAATCTTGTTTCTGGGCACCTCTAGAGAACTTTCACCAAATATTAGCTCTTTAAATTAAATTGATGGGAACAACCTCTTCATCGCAATTTTCCTTTTCCAATTAGAAAAAAAGACTAATTAAGTCTCTTATGGAAAAATTCGTATCTTGCCGTATATCAAACTTAGAGTTATATAAAGGCCATATTTTCGTAGGAAATTGAATGCTCTACAAAATATTGCCTATTTTATTCTGCTTACTAGTTAGTGATTTATGATGCAAAAACCCGATTCTTTCAATTTTTTTAACTTTAACCTCAAATATTTTTGAAATGGTGAGATTACCGAAAAATTTACAAGATAACTTTTTTATAGAGCGTTCAATTTCCTATACGAAAATATGGCTTTTAAATGACTCTAAAAGTTTGATACTCAACAAGATATGAATTTTTCCGTAAGAGACTAATTAAAAATCGAAAATTTAATTAAAAGCACTAATATTTGGTGAGAGTTCTCTATACAAAGGTATCCAGAAACAAGATTTTCAATTGCGGAAGAAAATTTAAAAAAAGTCACCTTTTTAACCCACCCTAATGAATATATATTGATAGAAAAATAAAAAAAGTAATTTCAGTATTTATTGACAACTGACCATACTCGTGATCTTGTTGGAAATTTCAAGAGCTGATTACTCAACTTTCTCTTGACGAAACATCGTCTGTCGAAAATTTTTGTAAGGAGGAAACTAATTGCGCGAGATTATCACGTCTTCGCTGCATTTATTGTAAATATACGTCGTCGCATACTTACGGATGTTCATCGAGGATGTTCAAGGCTTTTTCGAAAAAAAAAATGATGGACTGATCTCATTTTTATTTCGTTTCTTTGGCGTGTCCCTGGTGAATTGCGAGGCCGCGCGTCGCCGTGTGTCACTGCTCGTAATACGTGCTGTTCCCTTCATGAACAGAAATTGTAGACGCGTTTGCGAGCCCGCAGTTGCAGCTGTACTTAGTTGCAAGTGACAACGAACACATCTCGGCTAGACTGACAATCGAACAAGTGTGAACAGCATATATTTAAATGCTCGTTACGACAGTGGAATGAGGAAAAAATGAAGACATTTAAACACGACAATATCTATTTTAAATCTATCTATATACTTATTTTGAGCTGATGTGAAACACCCTATTTCGAGTCATTTTTCGGACAAATCCCACGCTCGTATTTTTCAAGCAAATTCAGTTAAACTTGAATGTGTTATGCAATGTACACTATATTACTGTATGACATTCTTGGAATTTCAAAAAACGAAAAAAAAATTTTTTTTTACTTTGGTTTTTTTATTTTTATTTTTTAATTTCAAGAGTATCACGTCCTAGTGCAGAGTACACTGCATAACATATTCAAATTTCAGTTCATTTGCTTGATAAATACGAGCGTGGGATTTTTCCGAAAATGCACTCAAAATTGGATGTTTCACACCACCTTAAAAGTAATTTGCAAGATTACGTTGATCAAGAAAAGTTTTTGCAAATTGACTAAAGAACAACGTACTCTAAATTCAAGGTCCTCCAAGGTCGGTTATACTTGCTACATGATTTGAGAAATTTTGAAAAAAATTTTGTGTCACATTATTTTAAAAAACTAAACAAAGTTTGTATGATGTTATATAAAAATCTATGCAAAATTTCAAGAAGATTCACCATCTAGAAGTCAAAATATTTAAGGTTGAAGATCGCAACATTTAACACGTGCTCTTATGGGAGAGCACAAAAAATTGTGATTTTTAACAAGAAATATTTTATTGACATCTACGTGGTAAAATCTTTCAAAATTTGATCTACATATTCGGATCATATCATATTTTCAAGAAAATTTGTCGAAATTCATTTTGTCACCAGAACTCTATCTTAAATATAAATAATTTTGTAACTCTCGCGTTAAAATTTTTCACCTTGTTACTCCAATTTTTCTAATTAAATTTACGACCGATGTACTCTCAGAGTTTATGTTATCTCCATCGTAACCTTTTTTGGATTACAGCTTCAATTATCTTCATTAAATATACAAAGGGTATCATGTACTAATGAGTTGGAACTCCGGTATCTCAATTGTAATGAAATTGTACAATTCGTACCAGTACGTGTAGAGTATAATGATGTACTGTGATTCGATATTCTACTTTTTTAAAGATACGAGCGACAACGCGACCGCATTTTTGACGTTTTAATTGATATTTTGCTGTTCTTCTAGACGCATTTTTCATGCAACTTCGCATAATGCACTCTATTCCGATTAATTGATTAGATGTTTCATCTTTTTTTAATATAGGATACATCCGCACTGACATTTTTAAAAAGTATTTTAAAACGATATTATTAATTAGAAACACTGAACTATTCACTTTTCGG
>JAPYYW010001789.1:0-25514 GCA_030522545.1 Cremastinae sp. A BG-2022a | reverse complement strand
ATAGGACATTTCGATTTCGACAATTTTCACTTTCGATTTGGATAATTATCTCTACGTGGATCCACTACTACACGTCGCAACTAAATAGCAGCTGATATTAGTATACGTGCATGCATACATGTCCAATACGAACGTGTGCAGACTCAAGTGTATCAAAAACGATTCTTGAAAAAATGTTAAACATTCGGAGATTTGATTTTATCACGGATTATTATTCTTCCATAAAAAAGGAAGAACTACATTAAAGTTGATAGTATTTTAGATTAAATAATTTTCACAACATTCGGTTGTTTCAGATGATTTTATAGTAATACCTTAAACGATAAAAGAAAAAGGTATCACCGCGATTGAAATATTAAGACTTTCAGATTTATTTTGAATATAGATTCTTAGGATCTCGAATAGCGAGTAAAAATTTTATTTTTTTTGTTAATACAAAAAAAAAACTAATTTAGTCTGGATCTTTTGCATCGTCATTTTCATCTCGACGTTTATAGTTATACGTTTTGGTTTTACACCAGCGTCGAAAAATGCTGGTTAATCGACTGAAGAAGTTTTAATAAAAATTTTAAAGATATTTAATTTTCAATTAAAATTTTGTGGTTGAGAATTTGTAGTCACCGAGCCATGGAGCGCCTGCGTGACGAAGTAGTTTGCCGCGAGGAGACCGGCAGCTCCTAGCGTTGAGCAGAGCGCGCAGGCGGCCGCGGCGCAGGCCGGCGATTCGGCGGGCGCTAGATCGGCGATCGCGGCTAGTGCACCTGCCGGCGCTGTTCCAGATACGAGAAGAGCCGCTATTCCGAGCCAAGCTGCTCCGAGAGCCTGACACCCCGCGTACCCGGCCACGAATAGAAGCGCCGCCGGTATAAAATGTGCTGGAAGACGCATTTTACATTTATTGTTCTTTAATCTAGCTTACGAATATTTTTTTAAATATCAATAATTTTTATATATTTGTATGCAGTTTTTTTTTTCTTCATACCGGTATAAACCACTAATTTTCGTGCAGTTGTCGTGGAGACTATTCCCGACTCTCGTACATGATCGACCAGGAGGCCGCAAGTCAGAGCAGCCATGAAGTGCCCGATGTGGGGCAACGTCGTTAATACAGAATCCTTTGTCACGATATTGAATATGTTATAACAATAAAAATCGAAACGAAAAAGGTCCTTTAAGGTAGTTCGATAGCAAAAACTGTTTGTTAAAAAAAATTAGAATAGTAATTATATGTTTAGCTAAAAATAAATTGATTTAAATAGGGGGATACAATTTTAAAGTACCTTCTGAAAAAATTATTTAATTTTATTGTAAAGTTGTACACGGAGAGAAATTTATACTATATAATAATAATATTAATAATCGTCCAAAGCATAGTAATTATAATTATAAAATCATCAAAGTTGGCAGGTTTTGTATTCAAAAATGCTAAGAATTTTCAAACTGTTACCACAGTACACAGTAGAGAAGATTGTAGTGTAATTGATAAATTGTAGTGAAAATTTTCACTGAAGTACATAATTGAGAAAAAAATTCAATAAAAGTAATTATATTTATTTTACGAATATTGGTAATATTTTTAAAAATTCGTAAATTTGTGAATCTTTAGGTATACAATATATTTCTTCGTGAAAGGTATAGCGAAAGCTTTTTGATACACGATTCACAGTTATCGAACTACCTTAGGCTCACCATTATACATGTAAGGAAGAAAATGATGAAAGGTGATGGAAGAGCGGACTCACATTAGCGGTGGAAAATCCATAAATGAGTTTGAGGTACTTGGTCATACCGAGAGCCAGAGTGGCATCGCCCCATTGATTGCCCATAGTGGCCACAGCTGATGCCCATACCGGGACCGATCTCAGCAACTTTCCCCACGGTATCACAGCCGCCTTTCATCAAAACAGTCAAGCAGTTCCTTTCATACAAATGAGTTCACGTGATTTGTGTAAACGAACTAATATTCAACACCCTACATCAAACTTCAGTCTCTTATTTGTGTCATTAAATCTGCATATATTTATCCATTTGAATGTCATAAAAAACTTGAGTTCATCATAAAATATTTTTAAAGCGTTGTAAAATAAAAAATTTTAAATTTAATACTTTAATCGTTATAAGTATAATTTTAGAGCAATGATAAATAGAGTATAAGAACATTTCTCACGTTCGTATCGTGTTGGTAAGACTTTGGCGAGTCTTTGACGAATCTTCCAAAAGTGAAGTACCAGCACAGAGCAAGAAGCACGAGTCCGTAGCAGAGGGAATCTCTACCGAATGATCGAACGACTGCAGTTCCTATCCATCCAGTGAGACAATACCCAACGCTCACAGCTTTGAAGTTATTGAATTCATAACAAATGAATATTACAAATAATATTTAAATATCTTTAAGTGTTTAAAAAATAAAAAAAATGTAAAGTTTTGTTGACAATCCAATAAAATGTATAAGATAAAAAATTAGCGTGATTACCAGCGTAACAACTGAAGTACCAACTTCGATGAGTGCTCTTGAACCATGTCATTGCGAGCATATGAGCAGCTGGCATCGTGGCACCCTAAAAAATGATTTTTTTCATTGCATTGACTGTATTTTATACTAGAATAATAAAAGTATGTTTTTTTTCAATGAAAATTGAAAGAAGCTCTTCACAATGAACGGATGAAGTTGATACTTTTATAGAAAATAGCTGACCGTGCACAATCCTTGAAAGAGGCGAAGTGCAACGTGAGACGGACCTCTCCAAGCCGCTGGGACGAGAAGAGACGCGAGACAGGCGCTGAGAACGGCTCTCGAGAATACCATCGATGGTCCGGATCTTCCCCAAACGAGACAACCCCCGAGAATAGGTCCGGCGACTTGTCCCCAAAGAAATGCTTCGCGCATTATCGATTCGGCACGTTCCTCTTGAGGCAACTGACATAAAACGTCTTATCAAATCCTCACACGGAAACTCTCTGTTTATATTTTTTTAGGAATCTTTTTTTTTATCAAGTGTCGCAGTAGCGAGACACGAGGTAGGTATACTTCACGGTCAAGTGCTCTCGTAACTCTATTTATACAGCTAACATCTGTTTTTGGACATCCAGAAAATGATTGAGCTTGTGTTTAAAGTATTTCTCGCAAAAAAAGAATGTTGACAGATTTTCTTCAAAATTTGCACAATAAATTTTCTTGGATGTGATCTGAATAGGTGGATCCCTTTTTAAAGGGTTTTATAACGTAGCAATCTAGATATTTATTATTAAAAATCACAATTTAGAGCGTGTGTTCAATGTTACGATGTTCAACCCTAAATATTTCGACTTCTGAATGGTGAAACATTTTGAAATATCACATGGATTTCTATTTAACATCAAAGAACGTTTAGTTTTTCAAAGCAATTTGATGTATAATTATTTACATCATATATAATCCCATTTTCATATTTTTGAAAATATCGCTCATACTTTCTTGAGGATAAGAAAAGATGGAAAAGTTCTCTGCTATAAAATCTGGAGAAAAAAAATTATTTAAGCAATTTAATATGCTTATCATAGTCAATTTCTCACCTCGAGAAGTATGACTTCGAAATCTTCGGTCCGATTGCGACTGCTGATGTTGACGAGCATGTCGCAGTGCCAGGAGGTATCGATGATCGCATGATTATCTTCCTGATTGGCGAGCAACGCTACCGAGGAGCTTGTCTCGACCGCGCCGCACAGTGCGAAGCCAACGGCGACCAGCGTAGCGACGATGTGCCGAGCTCGCACAGCCGCTATTATTAATTTTATTCAAAAACCATCAGTTCCCTTTTTTTATTCATATCAAATTTATCGAAGTATCGCGTCATAAAATAAAATAAAAAATTCAGATTAAATTGACGTAAAAATTACGAAACACGTTTTCCAAAAACCCCTCCGAGCCGTTCCGATCTCCGTTGCGCGCAAACATTTGTCCTCGAATTAAATTAGCCTTGCGAATATTTACAGCGATCTCGTTATCGCTAGACGCGATTCCCGACGATCGGTGTGTCATTATCAAAAAACACACTTCGCCAAGTTTACGTAAATTTCTTCGAACTTCAATTCTCCTAATTATTTTCTCCACGATCGGCGTGTATCTCGATATCCGTACACGTGTACCCGTATTGGAAAAACTAGTTTTAATTAATGCGAGAAAAATGGAGCGAGGAGGGAGAGGGATAAGGAGAAAAGAGGCTCTCGTATATTGGAGACACACCGGAACACGTAACTCACTAATCACTGTCACTTCTTTAATTACTTCCCACTCGGCGCGAACGCGTTTGTTTCCTCGACTCAAAAGCAACGTTGACGTTCGGAAGCTACGAGAGCGGCGACAACGCGAAAAGGTTCTCCGTTTTCTCTCTTTTTAACTTTTTTCCCATCGCTTTTGTTTTACGCTAAAACGTTTTTTGCAACGAACGACGAAAATAATGAACAAACCTCGCACTTCCTTGGCTGCTTGCTTCAGCTGTACACTGCTCCGTTTCACGAGCTGTATGCTACCTTTTCTCACGAAGTCTGCCATTTCACAAAGCAATAAAGGAACGACTGCGACAGCGACATATCCCTCTCTTATCGCGTATTCCGATCTATTTGACAATTTCTATCTCGGTACTATCTTTTCTTTTCTCGACTTATTTTAAAAAAACGACTCGCGCTCTGTATCTCTTTATCCTTCTCTTATCGCACGATATCTCGTTGCGCGTCTCACCCAAGTATTTCGCTCTGTACCATCGTGAATAAATTACGCGTGGCCGCCGGCCTCGACTGTGATTACACGACTCTGTGGATACCACGAACTGGATCATTCCAATTTAAACGCAAAACTTTTCACACTACTTCCAAAGAAACACCTTTTTTTTATTTCGAACAAAAAATAATTACCTTTTCGTCATTATTTCGGATCTGATGGTAAAGAGAGCAAAAATTGATTTGCGGGTGTGGATTTTTTCATTACTCGATGTTCGTTTCATTTTCTTGAATAAAAAAAAGAATTTAAACATTTTGTGGCTGGAGTACGCTATATATTCGCTGTATATAGTAAAAATGCTATTTACAGTGAAACTTCATTTTTTATTCTATTGAGAGTTATATAGCCAGGAGTCGGGATAATCGACTTTATTCTTCTCCGAGTCCCCCTCGTGAGATTGATAGCCCGACTATTTGTTAGATCGCACATGTACTTTTTTCTAGTCAGCCTCGAAGACGTGATGTACGCGCCTCAGCGCGCTATACAAATTATTTTCTACTCCGATACGAATGTTTGAATATTGAATGAATTTCTTAATAAAACCTTATTAAAATTATTGACAGAAGATGATTGAGGAAGTGGTTTCGAAAACATAGAACGTCGTACGTTACTAAATTTATTATTCCGGATGAGCTGTCAATAAATTATGTTATCATATATCGTACGAAGCTGTCCAATATTAATGAATTTATTGATGAAACGATGAGACGAATTGATAAAAATTGCTGAAAAAGTTGGCTATGAATTATTTGTGAAATGGTTAGAAAATTGCAATCACCTCGCATTTCCAGGGCGGCATGTCTGAGTTGTACGCTACCACGTTTTAAACGTACGAGCGCTGCCATGATGGTCAGACGTGTAAATAAACGTACGGAGTCTCCATGAGAAAGTATCGGGGCTTCCGGCACATATCGAACTTATTTTATGGCGACGACTTACGACGAGAGATGTGAAAATCGAAAATGGTGAAAATGAACGTCAGCGCGCTTGGACGATATCACAGGCGATCGTCCAACCGAGAGAAACCGAGGCGATATTCCGGTCGCGACGACTACTACGAATTTCAGACTGGCTCGAGAGCTTTTACTCCACGAGTGAATGAACACATCGGTTAACGAGTCTTGATACAATAAGTACCTATCCTGGGTCAGCCTTGAGGCACCGTTTGACGCCTACCTTTTGCTATCACTGTATCTCGTATCATCATCCGTGCACTCTGCATAGTTAAACGTCCAAAAAGTAGAACTCTATACAGCAAAACGATCAAACGATTTTTTAAAATAAAGTATATATATATATATGATGGTATACTTTGATTTTTTTTATATACTTGTTGAATGAATCTTGAATCTATTGAGAATGTTGTGTCCAAATTCGAAAATGATGTAAAATTTTTGGAAATTTTATATTTTATTAAATAACATATCGGTTATTAGGAAGCATGTCACTGATAAATAATTTTTAATAAATTGCAGGTACATAATAGTCTAATAGAAAATAATAAACTTTAATGCATTAATTTTTTTAAACAAGAAATGATGTAAAAAATATATTTAGAATCATAGATGAGTAAAAATACGTAAGGTTGTAAAACTTTTGAACCGGATGGTATAAACTCAACATCCTTAACGCTCAGTTATTTGTTTTTTGTTTTCCAGTGAACGTTGGTTGAAGGATTAATCCGATCGTCGACGATATAGTATTCGGTATTGAGGATTCGTTGACCTATTTAATTGAATCCGGTTGAAAATAAGCGTTTGAGCACTCTGCATTATATTAAATTTTCAGAATCGTTATGGACGGTTTTCAATCCGATTTTCATTTCCATTTACATGCATAATTGTTATTTTATTTTTTAATCTGTTATTAAATAAACAAATTGATATTCTCTTATTATTATTCAGAATCCAATTCTTGTGTTTCGAAATATTCAACAGAAAATCGTGTTCATTGTTATTTTGATGTGATCGACTATTAATTGCTGATTTTTTTTACAATGTTCGGTCCTATAATTGCCTAAATAGTCAGATCTCTGAGTGCGTAAAAAATTCAATGCATTGAAATGCATTTGGGAGTAACAAGGACACAGATCGCTGTATATGGCAATGTACAGGAATCATTCTTATAACCTGGCGTTTAGAAAGTGAGCACCTTTACCGAGCCAAGATAACGCATCCGTTGCTTTAAAATCTGATCGGCTGTGGATATTTATATTTGATCTCCATATTCCGATAATAAACATATAAATCGAAATTTTCCTCTAATGCTCGAATGATTAATTTTGAATATATAAAAAACTTATCTTATTTTACGAGTTGTCAAAAAAATCATTTTTTATGAAAATATAGAGTTATAAATGTTTTGAAAATAATAAAAAATGGAATCAAACGTCGACATATCGTCGAGTGGTAAAAAGGAATGATTTTTGTGATTGATCGTAGATCGATCTTATTATTTCGTAAAAAGTGCAAGGTTTCTTACTGGCAAGGGCGTGAAGGGATGAATTAAAAATGTTCAGCTGACCGAGATTTTTGAAATTTCGCGTAAAAGAATGTGGCTCCCGGGAGATGACTTTGAAAAATGTTTCTCGGGGCTCCAGCAGGTTGCGCGTCAGGTGGCCGGGATTCAGGAAAGGGCCAGAGCCAGTGTGTTCTCCCCTCCAGAGCGTTCATCGGGCCCGTTCTCGTCTACGCGGCGGCGGGTCCCCGGCGTCGCGGAGAGAGAGAGCCGAGCGGTTATTGGCCAGTTCCCGGGCAGGTCAAACGGCAGAACATCGGTTGCGGCGTTTGTCATACACACGCGAGACTCGACGGTTCGCGAACCGCCAACGATCGCACCACTTTTTCATCTCGCAGAAATAAGAAATAAGATCCGAGAGTACCGAGCCGATTTTCCGACGTTGACGCGTCGCTCGCGCCGATCTCGCGCGATGTGTCGACAAGTTTGTCAGCTCGCGTGATTCTCGCTCGCCAAGTCGGCATCGGTCCCCCCCGAGGACGCGATTTTCTTTCCATTGACTTTCGACGATAATCGGCCAAATATCATTTCGCAGTGTTGCTCAGTCGTTCCCGCTTATTCTCGTCGCCCAGATCGCTTCTCGATCGCTGCAAGCACGGCCGAGCGATTCGGCTTCGAAGCGTCCTCCGGATCATGCTCAACGACGTGGAGAACGTAACTGTAATATCTTTTCGGAGGTTATTCGAGTTCTGATTGGTGAACCGAGGGTTATTTGTGCCCCAGTGAAAGTGTTGTCGCAACAGCGGCGTTGATACACGATAAAATATAATCGCGCGAATATAAATGTGACAGTGTGCGATCGTGATCGGCGTGCACGGTGAATGAACGGATTTTTCAACTCCTGTCATTGCCCCGGAGTCCACGTGCTGGAATCCCAAGAAATCGAAGGTCCGTATTGTATTTTATATTCTCCATCATATTTTATTTCTACTAAACATATACCATCGTCGCCCGTACGCTCATTTTTTATTCTTCTCGTTAAATTTATTGTACGTCTGCTTCGACAAACTTTGTCCCATGCGGGACAGATGGGAAAATCTGCTCTTTTTCTCGCGCCTGCGACAGTGTATTGGGTTTATTTGTGGAAAAAGGAGAAAGAGAGGAAGTTGGTCGCAACGGAGTGACCGCGGGGATAAGCACACACGTATCTCACGAGAATGTCTCTCTCGGTGGCCCTGAAGGCATTCCTCGGCTATCACGCTCTCACGAACAATAAGCGTGGAACGAGAAAAAGAGAGACGGAGAAGGATATGTAGGTTTAAAATTCGAGTGTGAGCGTGTGTAAGAGCAAGAGAGAGAGAGAGAGAGAGAGAGAGAGAGAAAGAGCGACGGAGTATAAAAGAAGAGAGAATAAAAGGGAGATGAGAAGAAATCCTCTCGTGAGTGTTGAGGTCCTCGTATCCTTTTGCCTGATGGTTTCTTTTCTTCGGGATCGGCTAGAGGACCGGCATTTAGTTGGTTTTCTGCTCGTCCGTTGCCTCCCTCTCTTTTCTCTCGTTCTGAAATTCTCGGCTCAAATGTGTGTGCACCGGACCCTTATTTTTTCCTTTTCTTCTCCCTCTTCCATCTCTTGGCCTCTCGCCCTCTCTTCTCTCCTTCTCTCTCTCTCTCTCATTCTCGCTCTCGCCTTATATTCTCTATTCTTCCTCTCTTCCTCGCCTCGGAATGCGAACCTCGCATCGGGGGATCCTGAAGCGTCCACGCTGCATCGGACCGCCAACGCGTTGAATAATACTCACCGACTCTCGGTTCAACAGGTATATATATACACAGGCTTCTGCAACATGTCCCGCACACACCGCCGTGAAATTTTTCTCTCGATTTTCCGCTACGCTCCCTCTGACGCGGGACTAAAAAATTCCCACGTTTTTCTTCACTAGCAACACACGTGCGACTATCGCGAAAATTCGAAGCAGAAATTTTACTCATTGTTCTCAAAATATAGCGTAGCATATTGTTTCAACAAAAATAAAATTATTGTCCAGAAAGCTCGAGGATTAAACTCGAGTACTTTGGAGGCCGACGTTTTAGGCTCAGACAATAAATTTATCATTAATTTATTAAAATTTCTTTATTTATATACTTAATAAAGTTTAACGTTAAGCTAAAACGTTAACGTTAAGCCTAAAACTTAACGTTTTAGTCTCAGACAAAAAATTTATCATTCTAAAGTAGCTTCCTAGAGATTATGAACTCTAATGATAATTAAAAATTAATTTAATTCATATTTTCAATTCCGTAAAATATAAATAAAATTTTTGTTTAATTTAGTACCAACATATACTGTAAAACCTTAAGGTAATTCTACCGTAGTTCTGTAGTAAAAATACCTTAAGGTCCTGTAATTTTAAACCAATTCTAATAAATTTTTTAAAAAGCTTTAAGAAAAAATAATGTAAAGAAAAACTTAAATTATATTTTTCAATCCTTACGAGTATTTTGACGTGCGCGAAATAATCTGAAAAAAGTTTAGAGAAATTTACTCCAGGTGGGACTGATCGGTCAATTTGTGCCAAAAAAATTGTTTCCATCGACGTTCACGTTCGTAATAATAAGGTTGATAAAATCATAGCGAGTATACGGCCGATTTCTCATGGGAGATTTATTCACTCCGTCGATCACGGGGGGAAAGCGTTCCTCGGGTCACTGCGAGTTTCGCGTATTATCATTTTTTTCTTAGCGCGAGTCATGCGAGTCGAGCCACACATATCCCGACCTTTAACGCGATGGCATCGATTCGGCGATGGAGAAATCAGCAATGAGCGAGATATTCGATCGTTTTCCCGCGGCGATTCCCTCGTGAGAGCGAAAAGCCTCTCGTGAGCTCAGCAAAAGAAAAAAAATTAAAGAAAGAACTAACGTGCACGCGCGTCACTATATTAATGCTGAAAAGTTTGCTGTACTCGTTTCGATAAATATTCCACGGATAACGAGTATGTTTTCTCCACGTCACGTGATAGAGCTCGTACAAAAATTTCCAGTACGCAAGAAATTCATGCGATTTCACGATTCAAGCCTGTTCTCTCTTTTCTGCAGATATGTAAACAGAAAGCACGACGAGCACACCCAATGGAGCTATATAAAAATAGCGTGTGCATGAATGTGGCTTAGACTCGTGTTTATGCATGTAACGGAGCGTCAAATTGGAGCACACAGGAAGTCATTTGTCGAGAAATTTATGACTCTCCTCCGGACGAACTCTTTCGTCCATTAAGAAAGCGTTTTCCCGATTATAACTCGCGGAATCTCCCCTGTTGCGTTTCGAATAAATTTTCCCAGATTTTCTTTCCTGCACATACTATATCGCCTTTTATCTCATCGCTTTTATCACTTTTCTTCTAGGTGCGAAGTATCTCATAAACTTTTTAATTGATTTGTCCCTTTTTATAGCTCTCCAAAGACGATGTTTTGTCTATATACAATGTACGTCAGACACAAATGTCAGTCAGAAATTATATTCATACACGGATGCATAATTAATCGTCGATTCATCGATTCGTCCCTATTTCGAGAAATCGCGTTACGGATTTCTGTCATAGAGCGACTCGATCGAGTGGCCGTGCAGGGGATTTCCAGTAATTGATACATATTTGCAATTATCCGGAGTGTTGAATTTGACAGACATCGATTGAAATCGGCTAAATTATTCGATACAGGTATAACTGTTTGCAGAACGATGCTTCGCATTGTTCCAGCTGTCATTTATTCGAAACAAACGGATAGCAGATAATTTATGTAAATTTATCAATTATACGATAAAAATCGAGATATTTGCTACTCGCGAACTTCACAATGATAAAAATCACGATGGTATGTAGATACTACAAGTTGATAGCTGTACATACTGTTTATTATATAATTAATGTAGTTTTCTTAGTACAGTCAAACTAGAAATATTCTTTTGGTTTATTTTGACGTTCAAAGCATGTTGCTCGTGCTTTTAAAATCGAAAAAAATTCGAATTTGCGAATTTTTGAAGGGTGATCCCTTTTGATTGATCCCTTGGATTAGTCTTTTCAATTTTTCAATATAATTCTTGGATTATGTCTCGAATAAATTAACATTTACGTTATCTTCGCGAAATTTTCGAAGCCTTTACTCAATCAATCGGAATAGAGCACATTATGCAAAGTTATATTATGTATCACTGTAAAAAAGCTGATGTTAAAATGGTATTAATTTAACACCATTCTTGGTCTATATAGTTCCCACCATTTGGTGTAGAATGGCATGGTGCGTTAATAGACGTAGTTTGATATGCTGTGTTTGATCAGTGTAAATAATTAATACCGCAATATAAACACCATTTAGTGAGTAAAATTAATGAAGTAACACTATTCTTGCTAACACCATTCGATGCGAATAAAAAAGAGACACAGATTGAGCAACTCAATAATATAAAGAATATTTTGGACTAATGTAAGTTTCGATTTGTTTGTAATTTTCATGTACATTATTTGCAACTTTGTTCGTAAAAAATTCCATGTTAACAAGTTCGTAAATTATTTTTTGTTATTCTCTCTCTGAATGCAGAGATTTGCCCTGATGTAGGGTAATTTACTATCTCTAGACTTGTTCTTTTAAAGAAATTTTTTTATACTAATTTTTTTCATAATACATGCAACGTTTATGTTAAGCAGCACAAGTGTTTTGGTTATGTTTCAAAAATTTTTATATTTAACTATCAGTTCTTTGAAATAATTAAGCTTCCTCTCAATCTTGATTTACCGAAGATGCCCTCGAGGACGGATTTGCTTAATGATATTCGGATTATGGGTCATAAAATGATGTTTTAATATCTCAAGCTTCAGCTCAGGTACCTGATACTAAATTTTTCGCGTTCGCTCTCATCCGTTTATTGCCACTCAATAGAGTGGACAGCCAGAAACTTAAACAAAGTTTTATTGCTGAACAGGGATGGGCGAAGCTTGATACTTTTTTGAGAAATGACAATTTTTCAATAGATGACTCTTACTTCATAGATGATGTATTAAACATCATCCATTGAAAAATTTTTATTTCTCAAAAAAGTATCGAGCTCTAATCCCTGTTGCTGAAAACATCGATTTTTAACCCTATGAAATCAACAAGTAACACCGCTCTAAATCTTTTACCAAACACACCGGTATTATTATTTTACACAATTTCCTTATTTTATCACTCACACAATTTGGTTAACACCGTGAAATTTTTTACAGTGTATGCGCCTAGGAGAACAGCAGAATATCAATTCAAACATGTCAAAAACGAAAAAGCGTCCGCGCGTTGTTGCTCGTAATTGTAAATATATACGAACGTGATTTATCTCTTTTATTCTAGCGAATATTGGAAATAAAATGAAGATAACTCGTTCGAGAATAATGCGAATCGGAGCAGCCAGTGGAAAACGCGTATAACGGTGTCAAGCATCAGCAACCAGTTCTTTTCAATCGTTCCAATATCATTTTTTTCTAACATTAGCGCGAGAGAAGACAGGCCATGGAAGCCTCTCGCGGAGACGAACGGCGCGTATATAGCTCGCTCGTCGAACGATGACTCGTACTCGTCAGTCCTGATGTTCCTCATAATGGAACTCGTTGCCTGCTGTCGCTGGCACTCTCGAGTCGAGCGAGTCGATCGCGAAAAAGAAACACGTTTCATTCCCGCAGCCCCATCGGCGCAAACGAACAGCGACGCTCGCGATGAATCAGGCCGGGTGTATGTATGTATTTTTCTCAAAAGCACAATCATTTTCTAAGTATACACACAATCGTTATCGAGAAATAATGCGCGCCACTCTCGAGAAAATTCGAGATGCATTTTTTTTCGTATAATGACTCGACAGATTTGCAACACACGCAGCGTTTCATGGTCGAAATGATGTCCGGAGAACGGAAATAAATCTGAAAAAATTGAAATTCTAAATTTTTCCGTACAGTTATATCTTTTTAACGATCAATTTTTACGTTGGATAATTATGGCGTGGTAAACGAATGCGAAAACTGTTCTTTTTTGTTTTTAATGATGAATATCAACGCTTTCTGGTGTAGCAGTTAGTTTCCGAGTCTTCGCATCAGCGTATAAACACACGAGTCTAATACGCGAACCTTCTGGCACGCACATTCGGAATAATTTATGAGGGTACACGTTTGCGTGTAAAATCTTCCTCCGCTTACTCCGTTTTTGTGTATATACCGGACGGAACATTTTTTCGTACTTATTTTTCCTCGCGATGGTCTTCTCGGCTCCTCGTAGGCCGGTCGTAGATAGAAGTAAACGGGAACGTGAAAAATATGCTCAGGTTTGACTTATTCGTAGTCACGTATAGGGCGAACGATTTACGATGCTATTCAGTCGTTTCGCATTCGATGGGACACGTCGGACATATGGACAATTTGCATCATTCCTTGGCTCGCATTTCCGTTCTTCGATTCCGTCATACTTTCAAGGACTTTTCGATCTTTGGAATTGACAAAAAATTTGCGGTGTACACGAAAATTTTCTTTACGTAAATAAATTTGTGTAATCGAAAAGAAGACAAGAAGTTTTTCTCCTATACAAAGTCGTTTGAGAGTTAAAAATTTATGAAGAAAAGTTTTGCTGATGCAAATAAACTGAAAAAAAAAACATATTTGAAATTTTTTTGAAAAATTAGATGAAGCTTCTTTAATCTTACTTAAATTAGGAAGCTCGTTACTAAAATATTTATTATACAAAATTGCAACTTTTTGCACATTCTCTTATAGGAAGGTAGAAAAAATAGACATTTTTAATAATTAATATCTCAATGAGGAGCTTCCTAATCTTAGTGAAATTTTTACACAACCTTTAAAAGATGTTACTTAATATTGTGCAAAATTTTCAAAAATTTTCCATCATTTTCGCTTTTAAACATAACATGATACCTCGACTACTTTTTACATCACATTTTGTTTGCGAAATTGCGTAAAAGGAGAAGGAATGCCAAATCAAGAGCCATTTTTTTTTCTTCGAACGCGGATAATCCGCTGTAACGAGATCAGGTTCCACCTCGGAAGGTCTTCCCGCTGACGTTTCAACATCTAGGCAGATAAAATTGTGTCAAGCTTGGAGAAACCGGCACACGGCGTTGCGGACGAGAGAAGCAGAAGATGAGGAACAAAAGTGCGCCGGTGAAAACAATTCAATTGACGATTATTTCATTCGTGGTCCTATTTTATTCGTTTATATTCGAGAAATATCTCAAGAGTACAGAGATTATTGTCCGAGACGATCGAATCGGGCGCAACCGTGTCACGACTGAGATTTCACTCGAGCTACGTCGAGTTTTCCCGGGCAGTCTCCCCGCGTTGCCTCGCTCCGCGATGGTAATGGGAGAGGTAACTAGAAAACTGAACGGCCTCGCGCTCACGGTGGTAATGAATTTGCTTCCATAGACGAGCGTGGATGGCGGCAAGGCCGCTAAAGGCAGCTCGGAATACAGAAAATTTTGCCGGCACTAACATTCATACCCATTATAATACATTATTTTATTCCATTGGCTCTCGTTCGACTTATTTTCTTGTATTCTATTCTATTGATTATTATACGGTCATTAATTATACGGTCATTAATTATGTGAAACGAACGATAGCATATTGAGAATATAAATAGGAGTAAGATTATTTATGAATACAGAAATTAATCAATTCTACCATGACTTACTTCTTTTTTATCAATCAAATTTTTTTCCTCGTTCCAGTTTCTTTGAAATCGTAATTCACAGCTTCTCTGCAATTAAGAATATCTTTGAAGTCAAGTTGAATACTTTTTTACGATTTTTTAATCGTAGTTTTTTTTTCTGCTGTTATATAAAGAAGGCCAAAATAAAATCTTAGATTTTTAAGTATTAAAAAATCATTGCGATTACGCATATGTTATCATTAATAATATTAAAAGTTTTATAGAGTTATTTTTATGACTAAGGTTAGAAAAACTTGCCAATGCTTTGAAAATTATTATTAAAAGAGCATAGAGTATAGAGCTGAGTTTTGACCTACATCATGCCGTTATTCATCATTATAATAGTTAATCCAAGTCTCGTAATCGTACATTTTTCTGCCCTATACTTTGCAAAGTATTTAATGAATATAATAAATTGTTTTTTAATAGATTTCTTTTATGCAAAACAATTTTTTTTTGAAAATAAACTACTGCATCAATTCATTGTTTTATCCCAGAAAAATGCTATTAACATTGACATACATCCTTAAGTTTCTTTTCCAGTAATATTGTATAAATTGTATAAAGTTTGTGGATAATTAATATATGGGTAAATAATTATGTTTTTGTTAAAAAAAAGCATTTTGGCACAATAGAATAGAAATTCATGGCCAAGTTCTTATTTCGTCACATTTAGCCTCGTCCTCGAGCGTTAACGGGCAAAACTCGTCGTCAGTGACTCTATCAAGATTGCCAATGTCAGCTCGCGGCTTGAATGGCAATTGGGAGACTAGAACGCCTTCCGGTGGCTCGCTCGGGGCGTCCTTATCCTCGTCATCGAATTCCGTGAAATCGGAGTCCTGCCAGCGTAGTTTAACGTCCCTGAAGTCCTCCTCCGTGAAAAATATCGTTTTCACTCGCATCTTTTTCTTCTTTCTCCTCGCTTCTCTCGCCTCTCTTTCTTCCTCCTCTTTCGATCGGAGAGGCTCTCGTTTTTTCAACTGTAGCCTCTTTTTCACGATCCTCATCGGCCGGGGGACCGACGATTCCTCCCTCGCCGGAGCTTCTCTCGTCTCGACCTTGAAAACGTCACTTTCCAACTTTCTCAAAGTCATTCCAAGATCATCCTTTTTTTCTTCGCTCTCCCCGGCCGATTTCGTCCATGTTTTTTCATTTATTCCATCGGTTTCACCGTCCTCGGGACTCTCTTCGACGACACCGGCCGTTATCGCAGATGTTTCGGAGAGTCGTGCACTTTTATCGGGGCCACTCTTGACCTCCCTTTCACTCGAGCGCGGCTGCCCATCGATGTCTCCCCTTAATAACGATGCACTTCCGCTCGTCCCATCACCTGCCACTTTTTCCATATTCGCCGAATCGATCGGGCACACTTCCTCGCCAAGGTCGGAGAGACTCCGGCACGAGTCATCCGGTCTCGAAAAAAACGATGCCCCGGTCCCCTCAGCGACCCGGACGTTTTCATCCTTGGTCGGATTTTCCGAAGCTCTCACGTGTTCCTTCATGACCGGATTTTTCTCATACTCCTGCTGCAGGTACTTCTCGAATCTCTCCTTGAAATAAGTGTCGATCAATTTCCAGACGTTCGTGCTGTACCAGGACAAAATCCCGAGGAGGATGACGCCTCGGAAAACGAGGGCCAACATTTTAATCGGTAACCGAAGAAAAACAAAAGGACAGACACGCAAAAGGGGAGAAAAGGAAATGTTTTTTTTTTCGAAGGATATCGTTGCGTTTTCGTTCGATATTCCCGTACTTCCGGGCCGGGTTAAGATTTCGTTATTGCATACGATTTGGTTTGTAAATATGCAAATCGGGTATGCCGGATGCAATATTCAGATTCAATCAGAATTCACGAGGCGAGGCTTTTTCGCGATGAGCAAGTATTCCTGAGAGATTTTCTCGGGTAAAATTCTTCGGGCGATTGCATTAAGAGCGGCGTGAGGCTCGGGGCGAAGGTGGCTCGGAGTAGCCGTGTAGTAATAACCGGGCGAGAGCTAGCACGTTATATAAGACCTCCTCGGAGCTTCCAACCCCGTTGGAACTTCCTTCAGAAGCGATTTTCGAAGCGTTTACCCCGTTTTGTAGCCTCCACTCCCGGCGAGAGGTAAAAATAGAGAAGAGAGAGACGGGGAGGAAACCCTCGGTTCTTGGCTTCGATCTTTGATGACGTTGAAGCGGCAAATATCCGCCCCTCTCGCGTCTACGTCCGGCAAAAGCCGGAAGGAATTCTCATGAAAAGGTAACGCTATTACTCACACTTCTCCCTCGCCCCCTATCCGTCTATCGATTTCTCTATTCGTTTCCTTCTCCCCTTTTGCTCTCCTCTGCACTCCCGCTCGTCTCTCTCACTTTTTCGGACTCTCTTTTTGCTCCAGTCCGGACACGAGCCGAGATCCCGGCCTGTACAAAGCCAATCTAATATCTCAAGTGGATGTACCGAAAAATCGGAAGTTGCCACACTCCGCGGTCGCTCTGTTCGCTCGAGCGGAAAAAATAATATTAGCTCCGATGGGAGGATCTCCAGGAACGCTCCTTATCACGCGGCGTCCGACGGACCTTCGTTAGTCCATCCTCGGGGTTCCTTCCGCTGAATCTTCATTTGTTCCGTAGCTACATACCGGGGGAATCTATTTCGGTGAGCTCGTGAGAAAATCATTCGCTTCCATCGATTAAAACACAATATTGAGTCGGCGGAGCGAGAATGTTTGTCCTTTCTTATTGTTTTTGCGATGGAGATAGAGAGAAAAGGAGACTCTCTCTCTCTCTCTTTTTCTTTTTATCTCCCGGGAGCTTGCGTCACGCCGCGACGACGTCTCGGACCGGGTCAACCCGATAAAAGTTCCGCGATCGCGACGTCATCGGGGCTTCTCCCAGGATTACGGGAGTTCCGGGCTTCTCGTACAGGGAAAACTCCTATTAACGGAGACTTATTCTCGAGTCTTCGATCATTTATTAGTTCGCGATCAGGATCGCCCACTCCGTCGTTCGTTTGTTCTTTCGACAAATTTTTTCAAGCTCGATCAGGTTGCTCGAGGGATCGTATAATTTTTCGAAAAATCGATGCACGACGATGTACAATCAGTCCTCATCGCTTTCGCCCATGATCATGTCTTTCAGAATGTAGAAAGTTTCCTGCATGTTCGGCCAGGCCATAGTGACGAAAACGACGACTGAATTCGCGATGACGAAGAGTCGCATCATCTCGACACCGTCGCTGGATCTGAGCCACGCACCGAAACCCTGATTCGCGTTCTCATCGTCAATGGATTCGGTCTTGGCGACGGTCTTGTCCTTGTCATCGTTGCTCCCCTTCGAACCCGATCCCGAATTATCCTTTCCATCCTTATCCGAACGTCCGCGGGATTTTTTCATCTTTCCAGCTGCCTTTTATCATCTGAAAAACAATAAAATATCTTAATGTTAAACAATAAAATTTCCTTCTTTTATTTCAAGCCGCTCGTATAATTGTATACCATTAGTTATCAATTATTGTCTATCATTTTCAATAATTTCAATATAAAATTAAAAAAATATATTGTACGAGTTGTATTATATCGGCTAAAATTTTTTATTCCGAGTTGAAGTATTGTTAAAAATTGACTACAATCAATTATCTCTCGTAATTAAATCTTGTATACTCGACAATGAATCAAACTCGTGATGAAGATATTAAAAATTTCAATGGCAATGTGACTAAAAACTCTTACATATGTTTTTATGCCAAAGAAATATAATGATCGCTTTTATACTCCGAAAACTTTGAGAGACGTACGTATAAATTTACGAAATCGTGTAATGTTTTTGTTACCCAAAAATTGATATGATAAATGGAATAGGAACTGTCGAAACTTCCACAAATTAATTGTAGCCAAACGCGATAGTAAAAAGCTTTCAAATTGGAGTATAGTTTCGTATATTTTTAATCATATATTTTTTAAATCGTTAATCTTAGCATTTGAAATATCATCGGATCACGCTTTGGTATGACGCAAGGAAGTATTTTCGTACTTAAAGTTTTTCATTCATTATTGGATTCATTTCATTTTTAAAATTTTACGGTAAAATTAAAAAATAATGGTAAATTTAAAAATGCGAATATATAGAAAACAATATTCAGTTTTAACTATATAAATTTTCAAAGTTATACCTTGATGTTTTGAAATGATACAGGGAACGATTTTCGTACTTCGTAAGAGAAAGTTTCTCATTCATTTATTGAATTCATTTCATTTTTGGAATTTGATAGCGAAAAGCTTTCAAAATGCGAATGTAGATTGTAAGTGTTTTCAGTTTTAATTAAATATATTTTTCAGTTAGTAATGGAATATCAAATATTAGTGGACCATCCCGATACTTTGATATAACACAGGGAAGGATTTTCGTACTCCGAGAAAGTAAGTTTCTCATTCGTTGTTGAATTCATTTCAATTTTTTAATTTTATGGTGAAAAGTTTTCAAAGTTGGATTATAGATCTATTATACACAGTTTCAATAATAAATTTTTCAGTTATTAATCTTAGAATGTCGAATATCATATTGGACCACCGTGATGCTTTGAAATGATACAGAGAACGATTTTCGTACTCCGAAAAAGAAAGTTTCTCATTCGTTATTGAATTCATTTCGATTTTTGAATTTTATAGTGAAAAGCTTTCAAAATGCGAGTACAGATTGAAAGTGTTTTCAGTATTAATAAAATATATTTTTCAGTTGTTAATGGAATATCACATATCAGTGGACCACTTCGATGCTTTATTGATATGGATTTTCGTACTCCGAAAAAGAAAGAAAAAGAAAAATCTCATTCGCTATTGGATTCATTTCGATTTTTGAATTTTATAGTAAAAAGCTTTCAAAGTTGAATTATGGATCTATTATACACAATTTCAGTAATAAATTTTTGACTTATTAATTTCGGATTGTCGAATATATCATTGGAGAGTTTTGATCCCTTGATATGACTCAGAGAAGGATTTTCATACTGCGAGGAGGAAGTTTCTCTTTGATTTTTGAATTCGAATAGATATTTCCTTTTCCTGACACGGGCACATCTGTCTCGAAACGGACGCATCGTGAGAGGGAGTGTGGTCAACCGCGAGCGCGATGTAGGGTCGTAAACGGGTGAAAACGAGAGGACGTTATCAGCACAGCTACAGACTCGACCGTCGCATTTCGAGTCGGAGACGACGTTATTCTCTCCCGGGATATTTCGTTCCTCGAAGGATCGACGCCGTCGTAGCTCAACACGACCGAAAATCCGCCCCAAAGGCCAAACAGTTCGCTTTTCACCCGCCGGAGTTACCGAAGTTTGCCCTTCCATTATTCCCATTCGAACGAAGTCGCGCGTAATGTGTGTGTTGCTCCGAAGCGCGTTCGTACTCTAATCCGCCTTCCCCGGAGCCTTCTGCGTCGAAGGACAAATTTATACGTCTTTTTTTTCCTTTGAAAGAAACTCGAGCTGGATATTTTCATCATTTTCTTGCTCGAAATTCTTCCTGATATTCCGAAACTGTCGCACGGACGTATTATGACGCCGGAGAATTAAGAGCCTCTTAGTCGTTATCCCGCTTTCAATCATGATAATTCAGCGAAAAGACAGGGGTCAGAAAATTTTCGTAAACTGGGTCAGATGTACGAGGATCCGCCGAGAGAACCGAGTCGGTCCCATCTTCGAAATTCTGAAGTTTTAAGTTAAAACTTCGCGGGGCTGTCCAATTTTATTCTGACGTCACTTTTGTACGAGATAAACTTTCTTCGCGGAGTATCGAATAAGGGAAAGAGACCTCCAGAGGGAAAGTTTCATTTTTTTTTCTCGGCTCAGAATGGACTTCCTCTAATTTCTCGCTCGAACGGACTACACACGCCGAAGTTTCATCGAATTGTATATATACCGAAATATACAATCGCCAGCTAAATCACTCTTCTCGATCGGGCCGAGCCCGTTTTTCTCCCCCGTCCGAAGTAAAATTTCTCACGAAATATGTATTCATCGTACATACTTGTATCACGAATTTGGGAAGCGTCGCCGAACTCGTTCTCGTCACGATCTTGGAAACTCCGCCCGTACTTATTTTCAAAGAACTTGTCCTTTCTTTTGGCACTTTGGCTCGATCCGGGTCATACGCGACGCCCGAGCGAAGACGCCGAGTTAGGTACCGAACAGTTTTCACGGGTGTAAAGTCAGCAAGCTTTTTCACCGTGGATCGCTCGCTCTATACCACGGGCGAAATACTTTTGTCCGGGAAAGAAGCCTTCGGGAGAAACTTGGCGACTGAAACAACCACCGCCCGCCCACACTTTCGTCGAATGTACGGCTTCGAGGGTACCCCTGCCGGAGATGTTGGATGCTTAAGCTTATTATCGACTCCGTAGCAATGCCGAAGGTTCTCAGTTATGCGTGCTGCTTCCTTATCTCCAACTTTTTCAACCGTTTTGTCCCTCCTCCCTCTCCTCCCCATCGACCTGTCATATATTTCAACCTCAATTTCAATCGCTATCCATATACCACAGTCGCTAATATCTCTTTTCAATACCTAGCCTTTTTGCTTCCGCAGAACCAAGAAGGTGTTTCGTTCTGATAGAAGTGGACTGAGAGAAATTACGATAATAGATTTTACCATATAAAGTTACAACTATACTAATTAATTAAAATAATTGAATATATTTTTTTATAATTCAACGTAATAATATAATAATATAAAACTTGGGGTAGGTTCTATAAATAAAATGTAATATTGGTTCAATAATAATCGGTATAGTTGTGTCACTTTTGTATGATAGTAATATCTACCATATACTTTTCTCTCAGTGTGGAGTGGACGGTTAGGTCTTATCGACTATTAATTTCGTCACGGAGTGCCATCGTTGACTATTAGTTCAATAATAATCGGTATACTTGTCACTTTTGCATAATAGAAAAATATCTACCATATACTTTTCTCTCAGTGTGGAGTGGACGGTTAGGTCTTATCGACTATTAATTTCGTCACGGAGTGTCGTCGTTGACTATTAGTTCAATAATAATTGGAATACTTGTCACTTTTGCATAATAGAAAAATATCTACCATTTACTTTTCTCTCAGTGTGGACTAGACGGTTAGGTTTTATCGACTATTAATTTCGTCACGGAGTGCCCCGTTCCTTTGAGATTATGGACACCAAAGTGCGACGGTGAGTCAAAGAGGGCGAGAGGTACACACAGGGAGACATTGCATAGAGCGTATAACGTTCACACGCGTACAGTGCAGCTTGGGAGTCCATAGAAGAGAATCTTAGCATCGAAGCGTAGACTCGTGTGTGTTTGAATTACCAGCGTGATATGCGTTGCACAGTCCTTTGGCATGACCGAACGACCATGCACAATAATCCGGCGATTGTTCGTTGACGCTATAATTCTACCGTTCGTCCCTCGTATCTCGCGAATCCAGACGCTATCGAGACTCGTCGAAACGTGGCTCGAATTCCCCGCGAAGAAACCCCCCAAGGGAAAATTCATGTCACCGGCTCGAGAAAAGTGATCGTTCGTTTGAGAATCAATTCTTTCCTCAGTGACAAGAGCGCTGCAGGAAAATCATTCGCACGGAAGGATAAAGTCTCTCGCTACAAGTTATACACAAGCAGGAATAAAATACGTTTTCCGATTCTCCCGAGGCTTGAGAGCTATTTTCGCGAAAACTGGGTCTCTATGACGGCACGCGTTCTTTCTCCGAGGAGTTTTCTCGTTAAATAAACCCATCGCGATCCAGTTTCCAATGGACGGTACGTACGCGTATGGGCGCTCTCGATTTAAAAAAATCAATCTGAGAAACAATACATGTGTCATTCTCAAAGAAAAGTTCGAATCAATTATTCGGTTATTAAAAAACAAAAAAATGATGGACAAAATGTTACCGACAATTTTTTTATTGGATGTGCAGAAATTGAGCCACGAAGATGCGTGCGAAATCGAAACGACTCGCTCTCGTATTTCATTCGTACGTACGATCGTAAATGTGCAAACTATGGAGGAAAGGGGAAGGAAAATGTATGGGGTGCGCGAAACATGTCAATGTTGGCGAAAACGTGGATGTGTTAGCGTTGCGAGAGACATGTGGATCATCCGGGCAATAGACGATGGGATCCAACGAGGAACTTGTCGGAGATTTCCGCTAATGCGTTTTCTCGAGTTGAATGGAGCGTATCTCCCTCGCTGCAACGTCTTCTCGTTTCTCCGATGTACCATTTCGTCTATGTGGAACGCCGGCTTCGCTCACAAGCTCGCCTTCAGAGCTAGCACATAAACTCTGCCGATACAAAAATGGATATATTCTTGTTACTCCCGCCGCTGCTCTCTGCTCGCTGGGAAACGGATACACGTCAGAATACCATTGAGGCTTTATAGATTATGGATGGAGGCTTGAAATCGTGACAGGTGTGTGCTCAGAATGTAAAATGGGATTGGACTTTATTTTGTTGTTTGTACGAAAATTTACGTCAATATTTTTCGTGATTATTATACGTGTCAGAATCCATGCTACGCGTATCAATACACGGAAATTGGAAACTTGCGAAAAATTTTTATCAGGGGTTACAGCAGCAACTCGAGGAAAAAATACTAGGAAAAAATGCAAATAATTGACTATAGATGTAAAAATTTTAGTCTTGCTCAGATTTATAGGTATCACCCATAATAAAGTGGATTTATTCGAGAATAAGAAAATGTATCACCACTTGGAATTTTGAAATCATGAGATCCAATGAATTTTAAAAATGGTCTGAATTGCTGGATCCTCATAATTTTCGAACTGTCACTGCAATATGATAAATCACTTTCTGTATATTGGAGATTTTTCATAGAATAAATATTAAAGGAAGGAAGGAAGGAAGGAAGGAATATTAAAAAAAAGCTAAAAACTGAATGTAATTCACTGCATTATAATTCACTTTCTCAGAAATGTGATTATTACTAAAACTTACATTGACTTGAATCTGCCTAGCGAGACACACGTCTTACCCCAAAGCTGTCTACTGATTTTTACTAACTTTGAATTCGAACCGAAAATCCAAACGATCAAAAATGAGTTAAAGAGATAGGGATATATATGGTAAGAAAGGTGACTGATCGAAGTACTCGACCAATCATTGAACATTTTTTGAAAATTCGTTAATTATTGAAGATTTTTCGAGACTACTCCAACCAATCATCATTTATTTCCCTTTCCCTCATTTTTAATCGCTTGGAATTTCCGGTCAATTTTAAAGTTACGAGCAGCAACGCGGCCGCTGCGCAGCTGCTTTTTTCTTTTTAAAATGTTTAAATTGATATTTTGTGATTGAGTTTTGAATCGATATTTTGCTGTTCTTCTAGGCGAATGCTTCATATAACTTCGCATAATGCGCTCTATTCCGATTAATTGATCAGAGGTTTCATGTTTTTTTAATATAGGACATAGAGGATATGTGATCGGAAATTTCTTGCAAATTCAAGAATATTGTAATATTAAACAAACTAATCAAAAAATCAGTTTTTTGGCTTATTCAATATGAATTATTTGATTGCGCTCTGAATGATTGGCATTTTCGTTGTCTAAGGAAAATTTCCGATCGAATCAGCTCTTAAAATTGAAAAATTTTTCTTTTATTTCGAGAATTTTTTTGAGCCCACTGGGCCTCATAGACCCATGAATATTTCAATTAGCAATGTCTTACCTTTCTCTTGACGAAATCAGCTTTATTGGGGGTGACTCATAGACACGAAACGAACCTGTCTAGTTTTCTGCTTAATATATTCCGTGGGTCTCATTGCACTTTATTCACTAGCACGATACAAAACTTAATATTTTTTGAATTATTTTAAATCAAATTAAAAAATGGACCATCGAATCTATATGGATGATTGAAAATAAATAGAACAAATAACGATGTTTGTTTAATATAATGGAAATTATACTATGTAGGATAAACTAGTGGGATCGAGATTATTTGCATCACTTTTACAGCAGTTTAATCCATACCGACATTTTTTGAAGTCCATATGTCGAAACTATAATAAAAATTAGAAACACTAAACTATTCACTTTTGATATGATAAAAAATTACACTGGAACTGACACTCGATTAAACTTGTCGAATTATTTCTAAGAAACGTTATTCGGTAACGAACTACCTGGTGAGACCCGACACGTCTTACCCCGACACTTGACACCGACGTACTGATTTCAAATTTCGTCATAAAATTAATGATTTAAACGTCATTAAGATAATTATTTTCAAACCAGGGCAAGTTGAACTTTTTTTCTAATGAGAAGCGATTAGCCAAAAGCTAATGTGCTTATAGTGACAGTTAAGCAAGTTCAAGTGTGAGTGTTACTTTCAGTAATAATTAATCTTATCCGCGAACGAGTGAAAACATGTGTAGTGGATTAATTTGTTTTTTAATTTTCTTAAATCCTAACTAATATTATAAATGTGAAAGTAAGTTTGCTTGTTTGTTACTCGATAACGCAAAAACTTTTGCAAGGATTTGAATGAAATTTGTCATAGAGACAGTTTTCAACGTCGATTTGAACATAGGCTACTTTAT
>JAPYYW010001788.1:0-25541 GCA_030522545.1 Cremastinae sp. A BG-2022a | reverse complement strand
GGGTCTCGCCAGATAGTTCGGTACCGAAAAACATTTCGTAGAAATAATTCGACGAGTTCAATTGAGTGTCAGTTCCGAATATTTTCAATAATCCGAAAAATGAATAGTTCAGTGTTTCTAATTCATAATATAGTTTCAAAATACTTTTTAAAAATGTCAGTTCGGATGTATCCTATATTAAAAAAAGATGAAACCTCTAATCAATTAATCGGAATAGAGTGCATTATGCGAAGTTGAATGAAGAATGCGTCTAGAAGAACAGCAAAATATCAATTAAAACGTCAAAAAAGCGGTCGCGTTGTCACTCGTCTTTTAAAAAAATAAGATTAGTTTCGGAGTCGTCGTTTTGCAGCTATACCACTTTTTCAAGTTGTTTCCTCGCGAGTGTTTATTTTTTCAATCACGGCGTACATCGGTGGGCATTTGTTCTCCGTGTCAGATGTTTACAAGATTTGTCGAAACGATGAAACAAAAAAAAATTGAAATGGAGCATAAGCCGGAGAGGTAAAAAGTATGGTCGGAGGTTAAGTCCGGGTGAAACGTCTCGTACGAAGTGTATATGTGTGTGTGTGTGAGGCGGAGGAAGCATTGTAGGTCTAATGTGTATACACACCCTCGTGGCGCTCGCCACGAGCTGGAAAAGAGACAGAAACGGTTCACCTTCTCCCTGCTGTGGCGCGGAAAGCTTTCGTCTTGGAGCGCGGCAACTAACCAACCCTCCGGTTATTACTTTCTTTCGTTCGGGGAATAGTGCCGTTTTTCCAGTTTCCGTATCGCGAAAAAACCACAAGCTCTCGAGTGTACGCGTATAGCGCTGGCAAAAATGGATCGCAGGAGGAAAAAGTGAGAGCGCGAGTTTCACGTCGAGCGTTCCCCGGCAAAGACGGAGAAGGAAAAGTGGAGAATGAAACGGGAATAAGCGCCGGTACTCGCCGGGAAAGGTACGCTTTTCAGGAAAAAAAAATAGGACGTCAGTATATAGGAGCCTCTGAAACAGCAAAATGAGAATATTTCCACGGAGCGATGAAGACGCCGTAATCGAGCTGTGCACCATCTTCTCTTTTCCTGTTATTCCTTTTTATTTCTCGGGATATTTTCATCTCTTTTATTTTTAATAAGACTCTCTTTTATTTTTAATAATACTTAAAGAACAATATTTCTTCGGAAATAAGTTTAATTTTTCTGATTTGTGTTGTTTAATTTGACAATTGAAGATTCTAATAAACTTCACTGTATAACAAAATTAAAATTTCTGATACTTTATCATTTTTATTATCTACTAGGCCTTTCGCGTGCACTAACTGTTAGGTATTCTTTTCTCTTTTCAATAAATAATTACGAAACATTTTAATTCTTATTTATTTATTTAATAAACTATTTAAAATTATTCGTAACGGATAAATTCATATCAATAAATCGACTAAAGTAGAAATCTCGTATATAACTTTTACTTTCAAGTACAAAGTTACCTTTTTTTAAACTGTGTTCGAATACTGACATAGACGGTCTAATTTACTTCTGAAATTCCTTCTAAATGTTTCACATTATATAAAATAAACTGATATTTTTCCTCCAGGTGTTATTTTTTTCTTAATGATTATCACGTGTTCTGTTTATTGAAACTTTTTTTCCTTTTCGGATGATTGGACAATTTTTATGTTAATTTTCTTATTGATGTATGATAGTGCCGGTCACGCATTAAGTCGAATTTTTTTCCCATTCGTACACGATTGAAAATCGATTTTAATATTTTCTAGAATTTATATTAAAAATAAAAATTATATAACTTTATCGTGTTCGAATGTGAATTCGACTTAAATCTAATTCTGGAATTAAAAAAAAATTAGTCTGTAGTACGATTATATCAGATATCATTTTTATATTTCATATTATTATCTATTTTTAGTTTAATATTCCAGTTTAAACATTTCTCTTTTTAATCGCTTTAAGAAAACAAACTACTTTTAAGTAATATATGTCAATATTTTTAATATAAAAAATTATTAAACAATAGATTTTTTTCGAAAGTAAAAAAAAATAAATATAGATTAAAATAATGATAATTTTTATATGCAATGTACAATTGTATAATATTATCATATACTTTGACTTTGAATGACCGCTAAAGATCTTTTTGAAAAAAAAAAATTCGGCACATTGCACCTGTAAGAGCAGGAAGACACCTATTTAATATTGGCAAGACGTTACGAATTGTGGACTCTCGGCAGCTGTCCAGAGTTGTCTCCGATGATGCACCTGAACGCGATTAACACGTAGCTCAGAGGCGTTAATATGTAGCCACGGTTATGAACACCCTTCGATTAAAATCCCATTAAAAAAGGTGTTGCAAGAAAGAAGGAGACCAGCTCCAGGGCTAAAGTTATTCATTTTTCCAAAACATTTTCCTGCTAAACAATTAGCGTCTGTTCTCACTTTTTTTTGTGTTACGAAGAAATAATCATTAACCTAAAAATCACCAAGTAAAAGAGATTATAATAAACAGTTTACTTGAAAATTATTTCTCTATACACGAAAGTAAAATTAAAGACAATGATTCTAACTCTTTATATATATATTATTTTATTATTTGTTGAATTTGCATTGACGTATTTTAGCAGAAGTTTTGTAATATACTCTGTAGGTATTATAGTAACATTTTTCGTTTTTGGGACGTTTTCGATTTTATTTATTCGATGGAAAAAATTTACCTAACTTTGATTTTACCCTGATTTATCTATCTCTCTGCCCATTTATGCATAATCCATTAATTATTGTACCTTTTTGTTCAGTTCCCCTTCTAACTTTATACTTATTTTATACTATTTTTTCTAATCTTGGCCTCAAAATATTACCAGGGCCTAATAAAACGATCTATCAATCCAACTATGTATTATTCCAATTATTAATGGTGCGTAAATTACATTTTTTGCAAGCCTGAAAAAACAGAAGTTATAGGGATAAATAGAGTCGAGAGAGTGCTCTACGGTGAAATTTACTTACCACGACATTTGTATTCAGCGTCACGCTTTATCATTCATCCAATAAGTTCTTGGACACTCGGGAAAAGAAAAGTTGAGCTGTCACGAAGGTTCTGTTCATTTTTTAAGTAAAAAAAAATCGATAAATCATCGCGTCCGATCATTGAAGTGGTGCTGGGAGTGAAGTGAGCCTCGTCGAGTCCGAAATGACAGAATAAGTGACGGTGAAAGTTGTGACGCGAAGCGTTCACATCCGGTCCCATAATGACGGGAGAAAAAAAAGACGAGGAGCGAAGGTATATTGAAAATCCTGATGCCTTTTAGCGTGCGTTTCGCTCTCGCAGGGTGTTGTATTAACGATCGAGACGCGTCAATTTGCGAGACCCGATAGCCGCGTGTGTGCGTTTCCGAATAGTGTGTGCTCCGACAGCAAATATGCTAGATCTCGAAACGGGGAAAGAAAAAAATAGCCTAGAGGCTGTGGGCCACTCGTAAACCGGAAATGTCGAGCCTCTAGCCTGCAGCTGTATGGCGTAGTTACAGAAATAGACCGAAGGAAAAGAGAGAAAGAGAGCGAGATGGGAAATAAAAGCAGGGAAAAAAAGAATGAGAAAAAGTATAAGCTGAGGCTAGAAATCGATACGAACAGCTGTTTCTCAGTTCTCATATAAAATCCGCGAAAACATCTGTTCGCGTTCTCCCGAATATCATCGTTGATTATCGAATCGACGTAATGAGCAACAAGTGACTCGAATTCAATCGAGAACGTCTATCAGCCGGAATTATTCAAACAGTCGAATAAACGTTTTTTAATATTCATGAAAGAGGAACTATATATATTTGAGCAATTCTGACTCAATTCAACGACGATTTTCGGATAACCTCTTCGATTTTTTTTTATTTTTTAATATGTTATTGTAGATGCTAAATAAACTATTTATGCAAATTTTTAGCCCTCTATCTTGACGCGTATACAGAAGTTTCGTAAATTTCTTAAAATATTCATAGGTTGTACAACAGTTAAAATATCGTAACTTAATAGGGGATGATTTGTTTTGTTTTTTTTTTCTACGTACTTTTTGGGAAAAAATTTAAAACTGAGAAAATTTTTTTTTGTGTTTTTTAGCCATTTTAAGATCAAAAATTGAATTTTCTTTCAATGGAACCCCTTCAATTTTTTTAAATTCACAACATTCTACGTAAAAAAAAAACAAATTTTTGAGCCCAGACGGAGATGGGATTCCAATAACTTCATATCGAAAGAAAAAAAATTCCATGATCATAGAGCGAAAAAAGATCAAAATTACAAAAAAATATAAAAAGATTTCTTTTTTTTTGATACGAAGTTATTTGAATCCCATATTCGGTCTGAGCTCAACATTTTTGTTTTTTAATGTGAAATTTTTTATGAAATTTTTTTAATCGAAGGGAGTCCCATTTAAAGAAAATTCAATTTTTGAGCTCAAAATGACTAAAAAACACTAAAAAAAAATTTTTTCGCAATTTTCAATTTCTGTTCCAAAAACGACATTAAAAAAGAAAAAATAAAATAAACCTCCTATTAAATTACGATATCTCCGTTATTGTAGAAGCTACAAATATTTAAATAATTTTACGAAACTTTGGTACGCTTTGCGATAAACGGCTAAAAATTAGCATAGGCACTTTTAATGTAGAACTTTATGAAATTTTTTTTAATCGAAGGGAGTCCCATTTAAAGAAAATCCAATTTTTGAGCTCAACATGACCAAAAAGACACTAAAAAAATTTTTTCTCGCAATATTCAATTTCTGTTCCAAAAACGACATTAAAAAAGAAAAAAATAAACCTCCTATTAAATTACGATATCTCCGTTATTGTAGAGTCTACAAATATTTAAATAATTTTACGAAACTTTGATATGCGTTATGATAAACGGCTAAAAATTGGCATAGGCACTTTATTTAGCATCTACAACAACATATTAAAAAATAAAAAAAAATCGAAAAGGTTATCGTGAAATCGTTGAATTGAGATGGAATTGCTCATATATACAACCGTCCGATGAGTCGCGACGAATAATCGTAATAATGATATTATCTCGTTAGCGTAAAAACGACGTCTATTATTTCGATAAATTGAGGAATGTTGGGCCGGTGAACTCTCGTGAATGATTTTGAAAAATCATTCGCGGGAATATCGGAGGAATTATATACATTTCGAGAGCGCGATGACACTGTGTCGGGGGAAACAGAGGATTGAGGAATGGACGCAGAGAAAGAGAAGGAGGAAAATAACGTGGCTATTACGGAGCGAAGATAAGCCACGTGATCGCATGGCAGGTGGGATCCCTTCGGAGAGGTCGCTCTCGGGAGAGGGAAAGACGAGAAGAGCGAGAGAGAGAGAGAGAGAGAAAGCGGACGATAAAAGAAAACGATCGAGACAGGGTACATATACGTACAAAAGGAGCAAAAATGGAGACGCGAGAGAGAGAGAGAGAGAGAGAGAGGAAAAAGAACGCGCGATCGGGAGAGCCAAACGAGAGAGTTTGTAGCCGTGATATGCATGCAACGAGATTCGAGTCCCGCGCACCTGCTCTCTCTCCTTCCTCCCGTTTTCATTCTCTTGTCCCTCACCTCTACTGTCCCGCCGCCGCTGATCGCATGCACCGTGTTCATTGGACCTACCTTTTCGTTTCAGTTTAAATCTCAACGAAATCTTTTTCAACGAACACTGATTTACTTAAACCTTTTTCTTTTGATTATATCGTTGAACATTTCAAAGTATTACGAATTGATTTATTTTAAGACATATTCTCTGATATGGCATGCATATGTGTATCAAATTTTAAGAGGATTCACCACATAGAAATCCAGATCTTTATTGTTAAAATTTCCAATTTTTGGTGCTCTCCCATAAGAGCCCATGTTAAATATTGCGATTTTCAATCTTAAATATCTTCATTTCTAGACGGTGAATTTACTTAAAATTTAGCATAGCTCTTTATTGTACTTTAAAGAAGCTTCCTTTGGTTTTTTAAAAAATTGGTATAACTTTTTTTCCATAATTTTCATACGTATATAAAAAGTACACCTTCAATGACCTTGAATTTGAAGTATGTTATTCTGGAAACAATTTGCAACAACTTTTTTTTAATAAACTTAAGGAGGTATTAATGAAAGTACAAAATTGAATTTTTCCTACTGAATTTTTTTTTACAAGATAGATATTATTAATCCAATTTTTCAATGGCTAAATTTCAAAGTAGCATTATCAATAAAATAAGTGAAAATTATCCCGACAAAGTATGTTTGACATTAGCATCCACTCTTCAATTGAAAAAAATATATATTTAGAGTGAAATTTGAAACAACCTAAAATATATAGCATTCGAGGTTTAATTATTTATTTACCATAAAAATATAGTATTTTCATTGAACTTTTTATTAAATTAATTAATGATTTTAATATGATATTAAAATGAAAATCACTTTTTAACTATATCTGTATTAAATCAATAATTTACATTTCAAAATTAGTATATTTGCTAAAAAAGATTTATTCAATCTTAAAAATTATTTATTGGCGCCTTATTTAAAAATAAGCCACTTGTACCACATGGTATGGAGATATATACATACTGAGATAAAAACTTTTCATTTGACTATACTTATAGAACTACTTTAACTTTCTTTAACGTCATATATATGAATACGTGTATCAAATTTCAGAAGGTTTTACCATACGGAAGTTGAGAAATTTAATAACAAAAATTACATTTTTCTGTACACTTTGCATTAGAGTGCGTGTTAAAATGACAATTTTCAACAGTAAATATCTCAAATTCTAAATAGTAAAGTCCCTTAAAATTTTGCATAAAGTTTTTTATATAACTGTTTATTCACTTGTTGTTTATTCACTCTGTATAAGTGAAGCTATGGTAGTCGTAAAACATAAATATTTGTAATAACAATATATAAATAATATTTACTATTTAAAAGAATAATTTATATTGTATACGAATTTTACAATACTTATCATCATTTACTTTTTTCAAAGAATAATTTATTTTCGTTGGTTATAATACTTGACCTTTCGGTCTATATAACCAATCAAAAATGAATATAAATAAGTTAAATGATCATCCGATATAATGATTTGCTTTCTGTGATATTGTTACAAATTGCTTAACAGTAAAATTTTTATGTAAAGATGACAAATATCATAATAGAAAATTAAAAAGGTTTAGTTGATTTGTTGATTTAAACAAGCTAATTTATTTAAAAGTATGTTTTTAACTCTCACGCGCCTGTACTTATCAGTTTTTTATTAAAGGAAAATTAAAACTGAAAAAATCTTCATTGTTTCATATGTACATATGATTTACATATATATTGATGTTGCCATGAGATAATTTTAATAAAAGTTGAATGATCCTAGTTTCACAATGGTGAAAAAATTTTTTGTGAGATATCGCAACATGTGTAATCACGCCTCAAAATTCCTATCAAAATTCAATCACACCTATCAAAATTAATTTGATATCGGCGACAATATGTCTATTTATTTCTAAGACTCTTGGGCAGTGTATTTCTAAATGAATGGATTTTAATTACATCTTTTATTCTTATGACATTCAGGCGCAATAATATGCGTCTCGGTGACAGTAATTCCCAACACTTGGTCAAACCGAATCATTGGATTGGCACTAATTCAAATGCAAAATATATCTTGCTATTCTCAATTTTATCTTCGTAGAAATTGTATATAAAGTCCAAAATATTCAAGATTTGGCAAGATTCGGTCTTGAGACGTTTTTCGAACAGTTCGAAGTCGCATTTGATTTTTTGCTCTGCTTCAACGATGAAGGGTTCAGTGGCCATTTGCTTACTTCTCGTCGGTCTCGTCGGCGTTTATTCTCAGCAGCATCAAGAATATTCGTCCGAAGTTGGAGCTAGTTCAATCTCTGAAAAATCTTATCTTTCTCAGGTAAAATTCGTATACTTTACTTACTTTTTTACGTGTATGAATATTTCGTGAACAGTTTTTCCGTTGTGTACACAGATAGGCATTTTATACGAATAAAATACTATATATGTTTTTATGGTAACATGGTAACGTCGTGATAATAACAGATTTGAAATGTTGAGTTTTTTTTTCATAAAAAATATAAAAATTTTAAGCAAATTTACAACAAATTCAATTTTGTCGTTCAGAGAGGTGTATTTATGTTCTTTCCCCATTTATTCACCGGGTACCGTAATGTATTTTTTCTTATTCGTGGAAGAGTTTATATGTGTTATAGAAATTTCTTTTCGACTTTTGCAGAAAACTAAAAACACTGCCGTGTCTCTTGAGACGGTAGTGTTTTGGTTAATGAATGCCATGAATCCATGAGAAAATAAAAAAAAATGTATCATTGTAAAAATTCATTAATTTTGTGCTTTACGAAAGATTATTATATGTTTCATATAGTATTATTTAGGAAAATTACATGAATTGCTATTATGTTACAAGGCACAAAAATAGTAATATTTGGTATAAAAATCTCTCCATGTAGGGAAAGGGGGGGAGGCAAGATGGGCCCCTAAAATTTTTAATGCGCAAGGTGTTTGGGGGTAAAATGGGACCTCTAGATTTTTAAAAATCTACAAGTATTTTTTCGAGCAAAATGGGCTTTTAAAATTTTCGTCAAGTAGAAATTATAAAGGAATAATGAGAATAATGGAATAAGGGGTAACGAGTTCAACAGCATTATTTTCCATAATTATTCCCTATAATTGAACGCATAGAACGATTTCAAAGCGTTTAGCAATTAATTGTAAATATCGTATGATGTTTTAGCCCGAAAATAAATATTTAAAATAAATTTTTCTCAAATTCATCAATTAGTTATTGAACAGCAACGTAACAAGAAATTTGATTCAAGTTTTTAAAAGATCCATTTTTCTCCAAATTTTTATCATTAACTGTTATGCATTTTTATACTAAATGCATGGCAAATAAAACGCAAAAATATGATACGAGTAAAAAAATTCTCATTACAAAATTTTTTTAAGGGGGGAGGCTTTTTGCCCCACATTTTTTGATTTTTTATTTGTAGTCCACATAGCAAATTAACACCAAATATTTGACAAGGGACTAAAAAAAGTGAAACGAGTGAAAAAAACTTCTTGCCCCCCCTCCTCTATATTTTTCCCCATTATTGATTTTTTAAATATATTTTTTTTGTATTTAAAAAATAGTTACAATTTAATGATGAAAACGTAAAGCAGAACCAGCTGAAATATGAATTTGGCACTTACGATTCTGACGGATTAGAAAATATGAGACAAAAAAGACTGGACCCATCGAAAAAACCGCTTTTTCCAAATCGACCTCAGGAGAGAAGAATCACACCGGAAGGTGCGATAAGACCGAGGACAAGACCCGTTACTGAGGAGGACAGATTGGCCGCAGAACGAGTGAGAAACAATCAACAGAGAAATCGCAATTAAGAACGACAACAACTTTTTGTTGACCATTAATGCATTTATCGTTGTATCCGAATATCGTTTTTCTAAGATATCGTTCTGGAATAAAACGTGGATTAATTTATTGGTATTAAAAATCAATTAAAAAAGGTTAAAAAATCGTAATTTTTGGAACCCTCGCATTAAGATTCATATTAAAAGTTGTTAGTTGTTATCGTCATTAGACGATAAAAACTAAGAAAAAACTATTCAATTTGATTAATCTTCATAATTATGTGATATCAAAACATAAAAAATAAATAATTCAATCTGAAAAATTGTACGTATTTAATTTTTTTAGCTTTAAGAAAATTAAAGTTGTTACGTCCTATTTCGTTATTATCAGAAGGATTCGTATAGTTTTTCTTTTTCCGATTAACTTTATAATCATGTACTTTCTCGTCTTTGTTGTGACATTTGGTGTTCTACCTAATATCGTGACTTTTTTCTATGTCGTAATTAGATTCAGGTTAAGCAGACTTTTATAAACTTTTATCATTTTTAAGAGTTATCAATTTCCAGAGCTGCTGAAATTTAGCATTGCTTCTTATGGAAAATTAGTAGATTCGCCCCAAAAATGAATTTAAAAATATGAGATTTTTTTTAATTTTTAAAAAATATATTGGCATAGGTGTAAATTTTTTATACTCAGTCATTTCAAAATGTTTAACTCAATTTTTTTAAATATAATTGTTTCAACAATAAAATTAAGTTATAAAATATACTCAATTTGCAATTTGACAGCCTAATTTAGGCACGAAAACTTAGTAACTTTTTGGCAAAAGGCAGAGTTTGAGTCGTGCAAATTAAACGTTAAGAATTTTTATATCTTTATGAGATTGCCTGCACATAAATTCTTTAATTTTTCTTTCAATTATTATAAAATTACTAATTTTTTTTTTTAATATAACATATTTTTCTGTAGTATATTTGTAATCAATTTCGTTCTTTTTTTAACTACGCAGTAAAGCAATAACCAGGCTTTTCCATTATTTTTCATTTTGCCGATAGACATTATATGCGGAAGCTCAGGCAATAAGTGGGTATATCCTCTCGGTCGTAATATACAGAGCAATCGTGCACTCAAAGTGTAATGTTTATTATCGAGACGTCGAAGGAGAAGAATAGATGATGATAACGTGAAAACAGGATGCCTCGTCGAATCGGAAACAATTTTTTATTCTGCAGCGTGCACAGCCTCCTGAGATTCGCTTTATTCGAATAATGAGAAAAGTTGGAATATCCTGAACGAGAATAAGCTACTTATGATTGATTAAACAAAAAATATTTCGAGGCACAATAGAAAAAAATTACTCTATATATCCTTAAAAAAGAAATGTAGAGGAGGGGGGGGGGCAAAATGGGCCCCTGGGGACAAAATGGGCCACCTGAAATGTCCAAAACCTAAAAATGTTTGGGTGCAAAATGAGCCCCTATAATTTTTTATGCGTAAAGTGTTTAGGGGTGAAATGGGCTCACCATAGATTTTTAAAAACCTACGAATATTTTTTTCGAGCAAAATGGATTTTAAAAATTTTTGTCAAGTAGCAATGGCATTGAACAGAAAAATAACAAGAAAATTTGATTCAAGTTTCTAAAAGGTCCGTTTTGCTCCAAATTTTTATCATCAACTGTTAGTACATTTTTATACTAAATACATAGGAAAATAATTTAAAAATATAAATTTTTTTTTAAGGAGAGAGGGCATTTTGTGCCACATTTTTCTATTTTTTATTTATAGTAGACACAGCAAGTTAATACCAAATATTTGACAAGGGACTAAAAATAAGTGCGAAACGAGTGAAAAAATATAAGTAAGTTTTCATTATTATTTTAATTCTTTAAAAAAATCAGATAAAAATTTTCAAACAGCGTGAAAAAACAACCCTTGTTTTCAATAACTTGATCGTCAATACGTAAATTATGTATAATAAATACGCTGACAAAGAAAATAACGAAGCAGCGACATGTGCATGACGAGACTCGCGTAAAATATTTATTTGTACAGGCGACATGTCTCTTTGAAAAAGAAATAAGAAACCCATGCAGAGGAGAGTCCGAGAGAACTTTCCAATTATGCGAAGACACGATTCGAGTGATTCTTTATTCAAAAAAAGGGAACACGAAGAAGAGGGAAAATCCTACGGTTGCATTCCGTTATTGAATGTATATTCGTGTCCCGAAAGTTCATTCGTCCATGACGAGGGAAGAAGAACAAGATGAAGAAGAATAAGAAAAAGAAGACGTGAGGGATGAGAGGCCAGATTTCAGGATCCCCGTGGGCTCGGCGCGCGTGCCATCTGCCGACCAGTTACTCTCCTCCTCCTCCTCCTCCTCCTTCCGCACCTCACCCTTCCTCAGCCAAATTTTGGCTCTCGGGGGGCTTCCTCTTTCTTTTCTCGCTTATAGGTCAGAATGCCTCTTTTCGCAGCGAATTATTATCTCTTTCTCTCTCTTATTCTTGTCTTCTCTCTCTCTCTCTCTCTCTCTTTTTGTTCCTCGATGGTAGGCTCGTGCACCGAAAAAATGTTTCGCGCGACTGAACCTGCGGCCAAAAAGTATACCCACAAGGATATATTTTCGTGAAACTCCCCTCGACGAGATCCATACATATTTCGGCAATCACTGCCAGCTGCCTCTTCCCTGTACACGTCGCTTCTTCCCTCTTTTTCTCATTTTTTTTTGCAGTAATACGCGAAACGTTCCCAGTTTTCGGGCAAAAATGTCGAGGAAGCCTCGACGAAACGAGTCGAAATCTTTCCAGATAATACCGTTCCGGATGTTTCCTAATTTTACGAGTGCCTATAAAACTTTGAAAATTAGAAGAAAATTAGACAACCCTCGACGTCTACTTGTACGTCATGTTGAAAATATAAGAGTAGCGAGAAAATCATTTTTCGAAGAGAGCATTTTTATTTTGAAGAATTTTGGTTCAAAATCTCATTTAATCGTTTTCTTATAGGATTTTGTTCAAAATTTGCAAAAACCTTCTTTGATACAATATGCAATTGTATATTAAATTTTAAGAGGTTTCACTATGTAGAACTCGAGATATTTACTATCAAAAGTCACTATTTTCTACAGTCTCCCATATATAAGAGCACGTTTTAAATATTGCGATCTTCAACTCTCGATATCTTCTTGACTTCTGGGTAGTGGAACTTGTTGAAATTTTGTACAGCTCTTTATTGTACTTCAAAGAAGCTTCCTTTAGTTTAAAAAAAATCCTAAGATTGTGATTTTTTTAATCGTAACAAATACAAATCACCTTGAAAGACCTTTAATTTTGAGTATATTGTTCCTGAAACAATTTGCAACAACTTTTTTTAATAAACTTGAGCTAAAAAACCACATGGTATCGAGATAAATTGAGATAAAAACCCTTTTGATTTGACTGTACCGATAAAACTACCTCAAGAGTCAATATTTTGGAGCAATATATTTTGCTTTCTGAAGAGCCAATTTTAATGTATAAAAACACATTTTAGTAAAAACATAACAATCTGTTGCACTCAAAATAATAATTAATTTTGAATCTGTCGATTATCCTTTCTTTAAAATTTCTTATTTATATATAGACCATCCAATAATTTTATTTTTTTCAGCAGAAATAATTAAATTTTCTTTCTTTGGCAACAATTTTTTTTCATATATGTATAGCTAATTTTTTGTCGATATTTAAGTCAAAATACTTTTTTCGAGCGATTCCGGTTAAATAGCTATTTACACTGTAAAAAATAATAACTCTTGCGCTATAAAAAATATCGATTCCCATTCTAGAAATATTTCCGGAATTTTTTAAAGATTTTTTAAAGCGTTTTAACCTGGCTGAAAACTATACGCGGACTTTACGTTATGTAAATTTTATGTGCAATGCGATCGCGGAGGGTTATAAAAAAAAAAGGGAAAAATATTTCATCACGAACAAATATTATTTTATCGATATCGCAGCGGATGTTTATTTTTCGTGATTTTTTTGCGGAAAATTGATAAAATATTTGTAAGTTTGTTCGTGTATTGTCGGAACGTGACCCGGTGATATGAAAGTTGGAAAATTTGGTCGGTGCGAGCGTCGTTCTCTCGTTTTCTCTCCGACAGGAGTTCGCTGCTCGTACGAAGCGCGTGAACACACTGATCGCCTCTCGATGTCATTTCCAACGGGTTTATGAATGTCGAGTGGACTTTTTTTTTATTATCGTCGGCCAGCAAAACGACTGGGAATGTAATGCATGCAACGCGTGGGAAGAGAAGAGTTTCCCGCGACCAAACAAATATGTTTGCGAGCCACTTGACCCCCGGCACATACTCTGGCTGCACACACTACTCGACAAAACTATTTTAATAGACTTCGAAATATTTCTCGAATACGAGTAAATCACGTTCTTCAACGTATCCAATTTTTTTTTTTTTCGTCGAAAAAATATTTCAAATTCTTGTTTGAAAAATCTCTTGACCCCGTTCTCCGAAACCTTTAACACGAGCTTTTTTCAAATATCGTTTTTTAATTTTCAGTACACTCCAAGACTCATAAAATACTTCTCTAACACGATTTTATCGTGTTATTCAGAAACTCACGTTTTTCCACCGCTTGACTTTTATCACAAAACGTTTGATAAATATTTTAAAGCGGCATACGCACAAATTATTTTTATATATAATTCTTAGTGAAAATTAATTGCTGTAAAAAAGATTTCATACTTAAAAAAAATACAATTTATTGAAGTATAATCTGTAATATCTAAAGAAAACTCGATTTCCATATGGGACAAATTAATTGTTTTGAAAATTTGATTTTTACGTAGAAAATTACTTTCATATAAATATAGTGTGTATTATTAAAAAAACGATCTTTATTTGAAAAAAAAATATGATCGATTTTAGTATTAAGCAATAACACAATTTAAAAAAATATCTATATTTTAGAATGTTTTAAAGATAATATATTGATACATCATTAATTTCATCGAAATCCTGTTCAACCGTGTAAAAGAATAGCAAAGAAAAACAAATGAATTTTCTCATTTACATCAACTGGATAGGAAGTAGGACGTAGTTTTAACGTAGATTTAACGCTATATACTTATATGAAATAACTTTGTATAAATTCATCAACATTTGCATGAATTTCTTCGTGTAGCTTTTCATAAGAGCCCACGTTAAAGTTTCAATTTTTAACAATAATAAATATCTTGATTGCCTTAATTGATACCTCGATGTAACACTGCAAATTAAACAAAATTCCGTGCGATCGAAAGAAAATAAATATGATCATTTATTTAAAGTATAATTACTTTAAATAAATAAATGCTGTATAACCCATTTTTTAAAATTAAATTCTTTTCTCAGTGAATAAATTATTTCAATACCTGAACCACAAATGCAGACTAATTGCTAGAGACGAATTTCAGCGGTGGAGAATCTCTGCGTGAAGAATCGAAGGAATTGCGCGGTTAATTTTTTCCGGACCCGATACACGGGCGAAAACCTCAAACGATCGCGGTGAGAAAAGAATTCGGTGCATCGCCTTTTCGCGTTTTCGAAAGGGGCGATGCGCGCCCCTCCCAGACCTATTGCCATTGAACATTGCAAACAAACTTTTCTCACGCCGGTAATTTTACGAGCACGCGATAAATCTCAACGATTCACTTACAGGCGCATATATAGAAAGGATTTTTGAGTGTGTATGAGAGAAAGAGAGGGAGAATGGAAAGGGAGAAAGTAACTGGTGACATTATGGGAAAGCGACGTGCATCTCGTTGTTTAGATTTCTTTGTGAGTTTCGTTTGTGCAAGTTACATGGTACGAGGCATATAAATTATTCACATGAATGTCGCGAGCATTGAAAGGACTATGAAGAGCCTGAAGTGCGTCCACGTGTGTTGTATGCCCGCCCGCTCGCGGTGGACTTTCGCCCCGTCCAAACTTCCGGGCTTGATATACTCGCGCACTTAATAAAGGTCTCGCAAAAAAGGGCTGCTTGGCTCGCCCTTTTTTATCGTTCGCACACGATCGTCACGCACCCCGAAGCATCTATCAAATTAAGCCGGGACATGTGCTTCGACGATTGCGAATGATCGCTTTCAAGGCCTCATATTTTCCCAAGTCAATTGTCATTTTTTCATTGCATTGACATTATCTGATTTTGTCACGCTGTTTTATCTTTTACTTGAAGAATTTAATTTTTCTTGTCGCTTCGGAGGCTGTTGGATTATTTTGATTTAGATTTATTGTACTAAAAAAAATATACTGTGCACATCACTAGATTTTATTGCTAATTTAATATTTGCAACACTGCTACAGAGTTAAGTTAACGATATTTAAAAATGGAAAATAATTGAAGTAATAAGTAACAAAGTAAAAGAGAGAAATAGAATCAAACTGATGTGTACTAATGAGGAGATTCATATTTGAACAAATGAAACCAAAACATTTATCGTAATTTTTATATGTTCATTTAAAAACTACTGTCATTAAAATTTATTGCAATATCAAAATTTGAATCATGTGAATTCATAAAAAAATAATAAAAAGATAATAAAACGAAAAAAAACACACTTTATTTCCAAATTACTACAAAAAATGCATTCCAAAAGTATTTAAGTCGTCATCGATTTAAATTTTAAAAAACTATTCTGTACCAGTGAAAATGATTCGAAAATTACCAAAATAATATGACTGCGAACAAAAGTAGCAACAATAAGATGTAATACAATGCTTCTGCTGATGCATGCTAAATTTGAATAAATTTTTTCGAGTCGTCCTTGAGATATCCCAGGTATATATTTCTTCAGGCTGTGATTATTTAAATGATATTGAAAAAAAAGGTTTTTGGGTATTTTCTCCAAGGTCAAAAATATGTGTAGTCTAGATAGATTATTTGGTGTATTCTCCATTGAAATCGGTCACATATTTCGTTAAAAATCTGACGCATGTATAAATTCATAATAAAAATTAGCTATATTTTTTATACGTAATAAACCGAACAAAAAATGCCATTTTATTCCCAAATAATTACAAAAAAACGCATCCCAGCAGTATTTGAGTCGTTGACGATTCAAAATAAAAAAGAAAACATTTTTATACACCAGTACATTTATATTAATCAATGTATAATCCAAAAATTGTTATTCTGAAAATTATCAGAGTAATTTCTGAACAACAATATAATCGTAAAATAATATGTAATATGCCGTGGCAAGCTAAATTGGAATAAAATTTCTGTCGTTTATGAGATATACGATTATTTGAATGGACTCCGAAAAAAAAAGATCGGCTTTGGGTATTTTTTCCAAGCCCAAAGGCAGTCTCGGTAGATTTTGTGGCACATTCTGTGAACGGGCTTTGAATTGCTGTTACGTATTTGGTCGGGAATGCTGATGTACGCTCGGTTAAAATGTGTGCTCCGTGTACAGACATTTGGGATGCTGGCAAGCGCGAGGGTTGGCATCGATGGCTCGTGATTGCCGCGGGAGCTTGTGCCATGAAAGAGGAAACAGGCTGCGTGGAAGGGAAAAAATACGACTTGGAAGACGATGTTCCTCGAAAGCTTTTTTCCTCCTCGTCGAAGGGTGTGGGACCTAATGATCCCGCGTATTAGGCTCTCCTGCGGGGTAGTTCGCATTTATCAATTTCTCGGGGGAAAAAAGCCCTAAGCCTGATATGTTTCACATCAAAGATTCACGCTTCTCGCGCCCTTCTGCCTATACACATGAGAAAATCCTCAGAGTGCAACCCTCCCCGACGCTATTTTCGAGTGTGACGAAACAGAGGGGGGAGCAAAAATTACTCCTCGCGTGGAACTCGATACTTCTCGATATACGGCCCAGACGCAATATGCTTAACGAGAGAAATAAGAGACGAGATGAAGAAGAGAGAGAAAGGCCCTTTCTTCGTCTCGCTTCTTCTTCTTCTTCTTCTTCTTCTTCTTTATATTCACCCACCATAAATATTTGAGGTCAATTCGATCGATCAGAAAAATACCCCGAGGCTTCCAAGCTCGAAGAAAAGTCTCCCTCACCTCGTGAATTCTCGTTCCACTTTCCTGCGTTAAAAATACCAAACGTCGGGATCGAAAACATTTCCTCTGTACACAAAGGAGAAAACAATGCGAGGTTGGGGGAGAAAATTGTTTTTCAATGATAAAAATGGAAACAAATTACTATTTGACGGATTTTTCAATTTCGAGCATATGTAAACATTACACTTTTCAACAAATTGTTTTTTTTTTTGTAAAACAGTTGGGAAATTTTGGAGCTTGTAAATGTTTTTTATACAAAACGTCTTTGGTGGAAGCCTTTTGAAAAATTAAAAAATTAGAATATTAATATTTAACGAATTAAAAAATGTCGGAGTTCAAGACATTTTGTTGGTGGGCGAAATATTTTTTCACAGATCTGTCAAAGTAGAGAAGTATACAAAAAGACAAATTTATTTTGTGAAAATTGTATTTTTCTAAAAAACTGTTTTTATATAACACCGAAGCAAGGTAAAAGATTGATAGAAACGTATGTTTTGAAAAAGCTGTGAAATAAAAAAAGTTGTTACTTTGTCAAATTGATCAATATCTGTCTGATATATAAAGATGTTATTTTTGCACGAATTATCCGTGACAAGTTATGTATTTCGTTCGCTCGACTCTGCACAGTCAATTTACCGGAGAGGCGTAAGGTGAATTCGGGAGAGAACTAGAGTAAATTTGTCTGGGATGCACAAACATTGCTGTCTGCAATCGTTGATTAAGGAGGCCCCATCTATCGGCGAATTCGTCTCAAGTATACATAAATATTTCATTCGCTAAATCTTCAAAAGCGAAGTACACTGTATACTTTGTAGATGGAAATTCATGTAAATATATATATATATATATATATATATATATATATATATATATATATATATACGTCTCTATATTTGTAATAATTGACATTTTTTAAATGAATAACACAAAAAGCGAAGCTTGGACGATAAAAATATCGTACGATTTTGTCACCTTGAGATTATCCGTATGTTATAAATAAACTACTGGAGGTACAATCCCCCATAAAAGTGAGTTTTTCATAATATATTGGAAAAAATTCGACTTCAAATTTTTGTTATAAATTCGTAAATTTTTTCATGTTAACTGCAATATCGATCAGTTTGTGTACACTTTTTAAACGACTTTGACATTTTGTATTGTTTAAATAATGAAAAATGAATAAAATTAGTGAAACCTTCGTAAACTTTAAACTGGTTATCAACACCATATGTCAAATGTATGATGTAAATTTTACAGTGATGTCATCATTTTTTGTTAGTTTTCAGGGCAAATACAGTGCACGCCACTTGAAGTGGGACAGTTTCCATAGCACTCACCATTTAAACTATCCCACTTCAAGTGGCGTGCACTGTATATGTATTTCCCATAAAAAATAATGTTAAAATTCAAAAAATTCAAAGTCTAATATAATTCTGAAACCGTTTAATGGAACTTTTTCAAATTTGACACAATAATTTTTCATACATTTTATAACAAAATCTAAAAAATGTAGCCACGTGTCACCGTTTTTTAAATCACTTCAGTATGTCTTTAAGGAGGATCACGTGTTTACCACGTGAAAATTAATTTTTAACTTTTTTCGCTAAAATTTAACGTACATTAAGCTTAATATGATACCCAACTAGTGGTAGAATTTCAAAAACATTCATCGTTTAGAAATTGAGATATTTATCTTTGAAAATCGCATTTTTTTGAGTAAAATTACAAGAGTCTTCTTCGAATCTTCTAATTTATTTATCTAAACAATATGCCTTATTAATTTTTTGTATTGCTTCCACCGGGATCATTTTCCTGTACCAGTTTTGAGCAAAAAAATATCACCCCCTCCTCTCCTGTCAATGAGCTCGACTTCTGGAAATTTACATTTTTTTTTGTTAATTCTCACAAGTACGCGTGTTGAAAGTTACAATTTTACGCAATTAATATTTCGACAGCTGCACGATAAAGCTTGTCTATCATCATCATGCTATATCGTGTTTTATTATCATTTGTCATCATGGTATGTTATACAAAGTATTTTATCCTTATGGTATGATATTTATGAAAAACATGTTTCAATTTTCTAAATGAAAGATACCCTAGATATCTGTTTTTCGAAAATTTTCCTCAATTTACCTTATACGTTACAAATTCTTTTCACCGCTACAGTATGTCTGCAATTTACAATGTTATCTATGACGGAAATTAATAGAGTATGAAATATCTTTGCACCTTTTTTCCTCATACTGTTGAATAATATTTATACAATTGTTACTTTTGGAGCATATATGCTGAATTTATTTCAAATGACGGAGATAGATTATTGAATCTTTTGCTATATAAGCTCATTTTGAAACTTAGTTTTCAATTAATCGATCAGAATGAGAGCTTACGTTTTGATCTTCGTCGGTCTGTGCTTTTTCGCTGGGCAAAACTCGGCAGATCAAGTCTCTTCGGACATTTCAGACTCACTACTCGCAGGTAATGTTACAAAATTACTCTTAATTACTTAATTACTCATAATTATTTGATATTTTCTATTTTTTTAAAGTACATTAACGCTCTTTTTTCAGTCAATTTTATAGTTTGATAATCGATTTTCTAACTTATTTTTATTTAATTTTTTATCAACTTTCTCACAGCGAGTTTTTTCATTTTTCAATTTTATTTTCGTATTTTTCATTTAACATTATTTAATTCAGCATAAACTTTTATGTTAGATTATGATATTTGGTAATTCGTTTCTTTAGTACCTTTTCCAAAATCAGCATTTTATTTACAATATTTCATTTTATTTATGTTTTTATATTATGGAAGGGGAAGGAGGTTATCTTCAATTTTGAATTTTTATTATTAATAATAACAAACGGTAAATGATGAATTTTAGAATTTTTAATTTCTGGTAAATGGGGTTTCATGTAAAAGATTACTCAGTGGGAAATTTCAGTCTCTAAGCACAAAATTATAGTTTAAAAAAAACTAAAAAAAACACGCTTTAATGGTAAATTGAACTAAAAAGTGAGAACTAATTATTAATACAAGAATAAAATAATGAACGAGAATGATAATATTATTGTGAAAAAAGCGTGGGGTGCTCGATATGTCAGTATAGTGATTATATTCAAAAGCGTGCCACTCCATGTTTTTTTCACAACAATATTAATATTTATCGTTCATTATATTTTACTCTTATATTAAAAATTATTTCTTTCTTTTTAGTTCGATTTATCATTAAAGCGCGTTTTCTAATTTTTTTTTAAACTGTAATTTATTTTTCACTTTTTAGTTCAAATTGCCATAAAAGCGTGTTTTTTAAGTTTTTTTTTAAACTATAATTTTTAATCCTGGTGATCCTACCACGATAATGGAATAAACTTATCAAATCATTGCATTGTCATCGGTCCTTGATAAGTATGCAAACTTTTGATTAAATCCGACCGTTTAAAGTGGGTAAAAATCAAGTTTGAAAGAGTCGGTTACAAACATATACATGCACACATACATACATACATACATACATACATACATACATACATACATACATACATACATACATACATACAGGTGGAACTAACAAATCGTGTTAAACAGAATATTTTTAGGCTAATTTTCGAAAAGGTAGCAAAATTAAAAAATTACCGAATCATGTTATCAACAGTCACTTACTTATGTTTTTTATTTATTTATGCTTTTTGCGTAAACTCATTACTTTCGGTGAATTTTTCAAGGTTCTACCAGAGTCTATAAATTTAATACAAAGAATGTTAAATGTGACCCATTTTCCATAGTTTCTTTTAAATCACCACAAAGTAAACTAGTAGCAAGGATAAATATTCAATAATTTTGAAAAAAAATTTAACGTTATTTTCTAGATGACGAATTGCAGTATAATGCGGAAGATTCCTTATATGACCTGCCATATGGAATCGAAAATAGCTTGCCAATTGAATATGGAGTAGAGCCTAACTGCGAGTCCATTTATGAAACACTCCCACCTCTCCCGAATAATACTCTTTACAGAGAACCTTACAATGAAACTCCGGAAACGAAGAAAGTACCTTCGCTTGTTTTCATAACGAAGAGTGAATCAATTCCTGAATGCGGTGGAAATATTATTGCCAAATATTGGATACTAGCTCCAGCTAATTGCGTATGCAATAGCAGTAATGGTAAATGGAATCCTACTGTTAATCGTGTCACAGCTGGTAGCAATGACTATTCGGAGCCTAAATTTACGTATGAAATAGATAATGTTATTTGTCATCCACATTATGGACAAGTACGACTAGTAGGGAATTCGATATATGAAAATAATGTAGCACTGATAAAGTTGAAGGAAAATGTCAAATGGGGTTCTGATTTAAAAGCTATCTTTATCGATGCCACACCAATAAACCAGGAGCTCGTCAAAACTTCGGCTGTCATTAGATTTTGGGGTAGTGAGTGCTATATAGGAGGTCCTTTGCTTCAAAAAACTGAAAGGATGGTTATGTCGATGGAAGATTGCAAAAAGGCTTGGGAGGAAAATTTCTCAGTACCATTCCGAGGAAACACATTGTGTTTGAAAAAAAAGAGCTCTTGTGCAGGTCGTTTACAAAGTGGTGCTACGGAACTAGATATTTTAATTGGAATTCCATCAACTGAGATGACTTGGTGCGTTAACAATGTTGTATTCTACACCAGCATTTCATACCATCAACATTGGATCGGACATCATGTGAAGAATGTTAAATTCATGATTAAGAAGAGGAAGATTCAGCGAAAGCACAACTGATTATGGATCACATGGCACACTATTTTTTTCGAGTGTATCATCAATTTTAGACTTCAGTCTGATCGAAAAAGCTTGTATTTTACATCGTTTGAATTGTTTATTATTATCGATTTACTTCAAGTATTGATGTAATGAATCAACATTGGACTTATTATAAATAAATATAAATAAATATGCATTGAATATTCAGAGTTCATAGAATAAGTTTTTGTTGTATAGTAATAAGTTCAAAACAAAAATTCGGCAAGTATGTTGTCTCAAAGAATTTTTCATTAATTTCTTCTTAACAATTATGCAATCTGTAAATGTATACTTGCATTGGTTTTAACACTCTTCGAGTACTGTTTTTAGGGGCCATAATTTATTTATAGAAGTAATTTAAAGAATAAAAATAGTGAAGATATGAATAAATTTATACAGTGTGAAATAAAATAAAGACCTGATTTGACTACTCGAGACCAGAGACATTTTGTGCAGTCGTTAATCACTACTACGCAATTTGAAATGCCCTTGACACGAAAAATTCAATCAAAAATATTTCCGTAGAATCATCGGCAACGATGAATTTTCTTTTCGTAGAAAGATCAAGGATAATTTAGCTCCAAAAAACAGTACGCGGACTTTGTGAAAAACGAGTCAAGTCCATTTACAGGATGCATAGTTGTTGAAGAAATAATTGATAAAAAATATACCTTGAAAAAGCATACTTGCCGATGAGTTTATTAAACAAAATCTAACTCGGCAAGTATGCTTTTTCAAGGTATATTTTTCATCAATTATTTCTTTAACAATCATGCATCCTGTAAATGGACTTGCCTCGTTTTTCACAGTACGTGTACTGTTTTTTGGAGCTATTTGATTTGTTTTTGTTAAGTTTACTAAAAAGTTTTTTTATAACAATCTTTTGTATAATCGTGAACTGTCGAAACATCTCAAAACGATACCAAGGGATGAAAAAACCTTATGTGAAACAGAAAAGGGATGAAAATTTATATATGCAAACCTTCTAAATGAAGATCTTTAAATAATTTTTGCTTAATATTTTTACTTTTAGTTTACATGCTGTAGAAATTATAACAGAGCTATGTAATTACCAAATTATAATTACTATTTATGTCATAAAATAATTTTTTTAAATATTTATATAGAGTACCTGTTATACACGATACCAAATCGCGAACGATGTTCACGATTTAGTTAAGGTAGTTCGATAGAAAAAACCGTTTATTTAATGAAAATTTGAAAAAATTATATATTTTGCAGAAAAAGAAAAGTAATTGAATGAATAAAGAGTTAAATATAGTTCCAGTTTGGAGAGAATATTTTAATAAAAATTGTTTATGTATCTGCTTACGTGCACACCAAGAGGTAATCGTACTCATAAACGAAAAATTAAACACTTTTGAGATTGCGGGTACAAGTAAGTTTAATAAAAATAACATAATTATAATTAGTTTTGTGATTATTTATAACATTTTGAAATATTCCCAAAGTTTTATCCCTTTGCAAACATTGCTTCTCTTCGTGAAGGGTAATGACCTTTTTTTGATACTGTGCACAGTTATCGAATTACCTTATAAATTCTAGACAACTGTATTTACGTTTTTCAGCGACTCAGTAATTATTGCAGTGCTTATTTGCTGAGTGCAATAGCGTGTCTTTGGAATTTGAGGCACGAAACAATCGCAGATGCAACTTGTCAGCGAGAGAGACCACCAGGAGTCGAGCATGGGCACAGTGAGGGAGAAGGAGAGAGAGAGAGAGAAAATGCAGGAGAGAATCGTGCCCGTGTATATGTGCACTAACAATCTCGTTTCTCTCGTCTCCTTTCTGTCCAGACTCTCGCAGAGGCAACAAGGACGACGAGCCTGTGCCAGGCAGAGTTCACTGTCCTCGCTCCAGAACGATCTATTTCGTGTCACTGTGACAACGCACATGGGACGCAAGATTAGATATTCCGCGGAGAAGAAATTTTTCTCTCGCATCCGTATACTAACATGCTCCCATAAAATTCTGTCTCAATTGTCGGAAAATATATAACAAGGACACTTTTTTAAAATATTACTTCGAGGACGCTGATATTAACGAATTTCTGAGAATACAAATTCTTTACATTTGTCACATCAAAAAATATAGATATATATTTTAGGGGTGTGCGAATAGAGTTCGAATCGAATCGAATAATTCGAATTTCCGAATTATTCGAAAAATTCTAAATTTTCGAATAATTCGCTAATATATTTCGGATAATTTGAAACTTTTGAATAATTCGTTAATATTGCGAATAATTCGAAACTTTGAATAATTTAGAACTTTTGATTAATTTGTGAATTCTGTTGCATAATAAAAAATGATTTTAAACTCTTAAAATATAATTAATATTTGTTGTACATAAAATTTAATTTTATAACAACATAGATGATACTGACAGTTTGGTGCGTGCACCCTCAAAATTTTTAGTAAATTGTAAAAAACTGCTAATAATGGCATAAAATCATGAAAATTGCAATTATAACAATGAAAAAAATTTGCCCACCCTCTCGTGACACCATTTCCCTCCCCTTTCCCCTACCTAATCGGAGTGGGGTTTATCTGCAGAATTATTAAAATTTTGTTCATTTTTGTAACTGGAACTCTTCATGATTTTTGCCATTTTTAACAGTTTTTTAGCGGGTCAAACTGACCTCGGATTTGGATTCAGCGCATCTAAATACATGGGTTCGGTCAAAAGTACAGGCCACTTTTTTTGTGTGCCGGTGAAATTCGAAGTTTGCGAATAATTTAAATTTTTTGAAAAATTCGAAGTTTTCAAATAATTCGAATTTACGAATTAATAATTGATTTATTGATTTATTGATTATAATTGATTTTTGAAAAATATTGAAACCATAGTAAAACATACAGTTCATTTTATTCTACTAAATTTTTTTACCATACAGTGGGTACAAATGATACATATTTATTTAATTGTATATTTCACTTCATAAATAATCGATAAACAATAATAAGTTTTTATGAATTATCTGAAACGAATAAAAAATATAGACAATTGTTTCAAATATTCATATAGACCATAAAAAATATATGAATGTCAGAATATGTTGCAAGAAAAATGTAGTAAAATAATCCGTAGTTGTATTTACTAGTGTTATTTCGAGAATAAAATGTTGTCGAATTGAAACATACAGTACGCGCCACTTGAAGTGGGACACTATGAATTTTCGATATCTTTTTTGTAAATCAACCGATTTCGGAAAATCAAAAAAACACTTTGAAGCAAA